>JAWPHD010005034.1:0-172518 GCA_037043455.1 Cyrtodaria siliqua
GAATATTTATATCCCCGCTTTCACATAGTGCAGTGGGAACTATATAAGAATCGCGTTGTCCGTAACGTCCAATCGCGTTGCGTCCCGTCGTGTAACACATATTTGCCCCTTCGCGTGGCGTCGCGTCGCGTCCCGTCCCGTCCCGTCCCGTCGCGTAACACATTTTTATTAATTGCATTTCTAAAACAGTTTTGAATGGGTTGTTCCCAAACTTCAAATACACATAACAACTGCTGACCTTATGTCCCTATACATCATGTTGATTGCCTAATCATTTTTACAGAATTATGACCCTTAGTTCGACTTAGAATTTAAGCGGGTATTCATCACCTTCAGTGATAATTCTAGTTTACCTTATGCAAATATAAATAAGCTAAGGATACAGTGCGGTCTAGGGGATCTCCTTTTCTATTTACAAACCGTCTGAACTATAGCTGCAGATCATCTTGTTTCTGATTGCAGTCAATACTAGCATGCACTATTCTTTAACGCTTGGGTAGAAGATAAGCAGAACAAACTGCCAACTATGTACTGGATTCCTAAATAACATAAAAATCCGTATAAGGCCCGCTTTATTTCGAATTCTAGTGCCTGCACCACCAACAAACATCTCCAAAGTTTTAACTTCTTATCTTATTGCCGTTTAAGATCACGTTAAACAATACTGTGATAAAACTTCTTAAAACTCTAGGATTAATTTGTTTTAGTCTATTAAAATTTCAGGAGACGTTCTGGATAAAATCTGCAACAAACGTCAAGTTACATCTATTAGCACTTATGACTTCTCTACACTATATACAACCTTACTATATCACCTTATCAAAGACAAGCTTATTGCTCTTATTCAAAAAATATTCGATAGGGAAAATACTACATGTTTGACCTGTAATAATATTAAAGCGTTTTTTAATAACGGCAGATTAGACAATTACACTATGTGCATTTGCCAAGAAGTTTGTGAAGCACTCATCTTTCCTATTAGATAATATTTTCGACAGGTATGGAAAGACCGTTTATAGATAAAGTGTTGGTATCCCAATGGGTATGAACCCCTTGTCGCAGATTTGTTTTTTAAATAGCTATAAAAGAAACTTCATGTTGAGTCTATCACCAGATACCCAGGAAGATGTTATTGAGGCCTTTAATGACACCTCTCGGTATCTTGATGACATATTAAACATTGAAAACCCTTTCTTTTCTACTATGGGTAATAATATATATCCTAAAGAACTTCAACAAAGCTAATATTTCTGATACTAACGCTTCTTTTCTTGATTTACATCTCTCCTTTGAAAATGGTGAAATAATTAGCAAAATATATGACAAGAGAGATGATTTTGATTTTGATATTGTTAATTATCCCCAGTTCCCAGAGCAACTTCTTATGGGGTCTATGTGTCTCAACTTATTCGTTTTTCTAGAGATTGTACTCGAGTTGAGGACTTTAATATTCGTAATCTTTGTATAACTAAAATGCTACTCCATCAGGGTTACCGTTACCCTAAACTTCGTAAAACCTCTGTAAAATTTTATTATCGTAACCCTGATCTACTTTCCAAATATAAAAGTAATTTAAGAACTCTTCTGCGACAAGGACTATCAAAACCTGACTTCTATGGTGAGGTGATTTACAAACTTCGTAAGATCCTTGGTCATGATCACTTTTATACTATCTTTGTTAAACTCGTTAAAAGGTTTATCAAAAGAGGTTATGCCCCTATCATTTTGCAACGCACTGCATGCTTGGTGGTGACCCATTTACAGTTCGCCACTATGATTTCCTTTTTAATTGTGCGATGACCGGACAGGCTGTGGACTCTATGATGACGTCTACCTAAAGCCCAAACGGACGATAACGTTTGATGTTTGTCGGCAGTCTTGTCTTGTCGTGCCCTCAAGGGTTTATTCGCTTGTTGCTCTGGCTTCTGCTAAGTCAATGAGTACATTCTTTGTGGCTTTCTAGGCTATTGTCTTTTTGTATTTATATAATCACGAGCATCTTTGTGTTTTACTTATACTGCCTATTAATGCTGCCTTGTTGGTTAGAGAATAGCTCATGACGGGGATTTTTGTATTTACACTGTCCCGTTTTATTGGGTTGACAGTAGGGCAAGTGTGAGGTTTAGTGCACCCTAGAACCTGGTTTAAACCCCAAGCGGCCTTTTTTGCCACTGACCGTTCCAAGGCGATAGCCCTATTGTCAACCCTTTTGTGATTGTGATGTTTTATTTGGCCTTTTATTCATCTTTAAAGTTGTGCTTTGTTTCTGTGTGTGTTTGTCGTCATTGAATGCTACTTTTCCTGTTCGATTTTAATATCTATATTTCCAATTCGTTTGAATGTTGTAATCACAACTGATTTAAACCCTTAGACCATTACATTCGTTCTAGTTTTATAGTTCATAATTTGTAAAAATTTTGATGGCTCGTACACATTCTTTGAGTCTGAAAACCCATTTATATCTGCGCGTTTTAAAACGGATTTTTTTCGCTTTAGTCTTAGTCTTTAGTTTTTTCTCTTTTGTGTTTGTGATGTCTTATTTGACCTTTTATTCATCTTTAAATTTGTTCTTTGTTTCTGTGTGTTTGTGGTTGACTGTCGTCCTTGAATGCTGCTTTTTCTGTTCGAATTTTATATCTATATTAACTAGTACTATTTATGGGACATTCCGTTTTGTCGAGAGCAAACACATACCTGTAATAACCTATGCACTAGAATCGTGTTTACAGGACTATTTGCAACGAATCCTCTTTATAAATAAATTTGATAACATTCATGTCATGGTATATGCCTTAAAAGAAAACATAAATTCATGCTGCTCAAACTCGTCTCTTCTTTATTGGTTTTGATCAGTTGTTTTCTTTATATTATATTTGATATGTTACGTGTTTTAATGGGATACCTGTGGCAGTATTGTAGCGACACCCCACTTTCATTTTTTATAAAGCATAGACTATTATTTTACTTTATATAAGAATTGAACCAAGTATAACTCGTTTTATTTTTTCTGCTAATACTACTGAATTACTATCAGTACCTACATTGATAACTATCCTGTTGTATTTCATGTTGATTGTAGACCAATGCCAACTCTCGAATCAGCATCAAATTCGACCTGTTTATTCTTGATTCAAACTGCAATAGAGACTACCTGGAGGTCCAGCTCTCTAGTGACGTCAATAAGCCCGGAACAAGGTAAGCATACACATGATACTAACGAAAGGTCGGACTGACGCGTTTTGGTAATGCCAGAAAATTGTGGAGTCCAAAAGATGTGAATAATATATATTATGGATATATTTGAAAAAACAAAAATGAGATAAGCATATTTTCAATAGTTTCCTATGTTATGGTTTCAGTATTTTATTAAGTATAGACAGTCTGTGTAGAAATAAATAATGTTAATATTAATGGCTTGTCAAGCGAATCTGTTATGACAGATCCGTTCGTTGGTAAAATGTTATTCATAATTTTGAACGTTACACTCCAATTGCTTGAAGTACATGTTGGAATTCTGATATTTAAGTAAAAGTATCATATTGTCAACCATTTTATGTTTGTATTGTCGCGCTCTTTAATTTTTAATATATATATATATATATATAAGGGTGAGAAAATACATACATCTACAAAATACCTTTCAAAAAGCACTGGATCCCCGAGGGGATACAAAAATGTTGGAATAAATTAATAGATGGGGAAAAAAACACTTATACAGTGCTACAGTTTATAAAAACTCAAGCGCTTTCGGCTAACGCCTTCATCAGGAGTACACAAACACGAAAATAACACATACGAAACAAAAAACACTAAAATACACGGCAGTTTAAATAAAACTCTTTAAAAAACAACTTATCGTTTGGCAGTATTGCAGAAACTGTTAACTTTGAACAAGACACTCTGGAGCGAAATGTGATACTAATAAAAGAACATATCTGGTTGGATGAGGGTAGAACTGTAGCCTGACATTTAGTTATGAAGAGAGAGTAAAAATGTGAAAAAGATAACACAAGCCCTACCTCAAAACCTTAAACCTAAAATCGATACTGCAGGATAAAGTATAAAGCAACTCTAAAGCTAGTAAAAACAATGACTAAGGCTAAACATATTAAATTAAATAAATGGAGATATTTTGATCAAGGGAAGTAACAAAAGTACTAATAATAGAACATTGCTGGTGTGGATAAAAGTAAAAGTGTACGCTGACATTTATTATTAGTTATGAAGAGAGAGTATGTGAGTGAATAACCCTACCTCTATACATAAGACAAAGAATCGATACTGCAGGATATAGCAAAAACAACTCCAAAGTTAATTGAATTAGGCTAAAATAATATATAAATGGAGAAAATTGGATCAAGAGAAGTAATAAAACCGGAGTATGTGTGTTTACATTTATATATTCTGTAAGATGTATCTAGTCCCCTTTGTTTTTGCTATATCCTGCAGTATCGATTCTTTGTCTTATGTATAGAGGTAGGGTTATTCACTCACATACTCTCTCTTCATAACTAATAATAAATGTCAGCGTACAATTTTACTTTTAACCAAGCACTATCCTCGAATTTCTGTGGTATTTTCATATGAAATTGACTGTTTTCAAATCCAAATCATCGCATGACGGACCCAAAAAGAAATGAACGTTTGGCCCTTGATCCATCTGTTTTCGTTATAGACAAGAACACAGTTCTAAATGCATATTTAGTTCTTCAGAGTGGATTTCCTCCAGCCGTTCAAGATCCCCGAGCCAGTCACACATTTTTTTCATTTCTTATTTTGAGACTATATTTTATATTTAGACTATCGTTTTTGTTTTTCATTATTCCACAATGTCTTTAATGCCCGTCCGCATCTTTGTATCGCTACGCGCACTATGGTAATCTTGACAGGGTAGCGAGCATTCTGGCTGTCATTTTCAACAGTCGCAGTTGTCGTTGGATGCACGTGCCGATGCACGATATGACTGGTTTGTGGTAGATTATTGAACAAATATCTATAGTTTAATGCCAAACGTATGTCACGCAGTCTAGCTTCAATATGGATTTTAGGCCCGACATACGTTTTTTTTTGCCCATCATATGGATTTTTGGGCCGCCGTTTCACGCGTTTTCCAATATGACCGCATAGACGATGCCCGTATTATTCGAAAAACACGCCGTTTTTGTTACTATATGTAGTAACACATGTAATAATAGATAATATTTTCGTCAGGTATGGAACGATCGTTTATAGACAAATTGTTGGTATCCTTATGGGCACGAACTGTGCACCCCTTGTCGCACATTTGTTTTTATATTGCTATATAGAGATTTCATGTTGAGTCTTTCATCAGATACCCAAGAAGATGTTATTGAGGCATTTAATGGCACCTCTCGGTATTGGATGACATTTTAAACATTGACAACCCTTTCTACTATGGTTAATACTATATACCCTAAAGAACTTCAACATAACAAAGCTAATATTTCTGATACTAACGCTTCTTTTCTTGATTTACATCTCACCATTGACAATGGTGAAATAATTAGCAAAATCTATGACAAGAGAGATGATTTTGATTTTGATATTGTTAATTATCCCCATTTAGATGGGGATGTTCTCCGTGCAACTTCTTATGGGGTCTATGTATCTCAACTTATACTTGTACTCGAGTTGAGGACTTTAATATTCGTAATCTTTGTATAACTAAAAAGCTACTCCATCAGGGATACCGTTACCATAAACTTCGTAAAAACTTTGCAAAATTTTATTATCGTAACCCTGATTTCTTTTCCAAATATAAAAGTAATTTAAAAACTCTTCTGCGACAAGGACTATCGCAACCTTCTATGGTGACGTGATTTACAAACTTCGTAAGATTCTTGGTCATGATCACTTTCATACTATCTTTGTTAAACTTGTTAAAAAGTTTATTGAAAGAGGTTATGACCCTATCATTTTGCCACGTACTGCATGCTTGGTGGTGGACCATTTTACATTTCGCCACTATGCTTTCCTCTTTAATTGTACGATGACCGGACAGGCTGTGTACCCTATGTTGACACCTACCTAAAGCCCATTGGGACGGTGACGTTTGATGTTTGTCTATTATCTTTCTTGTCGTGCTCCAAGGGTTTATTCTCTTGTTGCTCTGGCTTCTGCCAAGTCATTGAGTACCTTCAGTGTGGCTTTCTAGGCTAATGTTTTTTGTATTATTTTTACATGAGCATTTTTGTGTTTTACTTATATTGCCTATTGATGCTGCCTTTGTATGAAAGTGATCATGACCAAGGATCTTACGAAGTTAATAAATCACGTCACTACAGAAGTCAGGTTATGATAGTCCTTGTCGCAGAAGAGATTTTAAATCATTTTTATATTGTTAAAATAGATCATGGTTACGATGATAAGATTTAACAAGGTTTTACGAAGTTTATGGTAACGGTAGCCCCGATGGAATATATTTTTAGTTATAAAAAACGGTTACGAATATTAAAGACTTCAACTCGACTACAAGCTCTAGAAAAATGAATAAGTTGAGAAAATAGACTCCATAAGAGAACATCAGAGAACATCCCCGTCTAAATTGGGACAATTGGCAATATAAAAATTGAAATCATCCCTATTGTCATAGATTTAGACAATTATTACTTCATTTTCAATCGACAGGACACTATTTACCACAGTGACTAATTGGTCCGTTCCGTCAAGTGTCTGTTTTAGTTAAACATACATTTCTATATACACATGTCGCTGCAAAACAGGAACGAATTTTTACATACCAGCACTTATCTAATTACTCACTCGACATGCAGAATTACTTGAGTACTGAAATATATATTTAAGTCGAAAGGAAAGTCGTTGCATTGTGGCGCTGGTCCTCATAACAAAAACGATGGCGTTGTTATTTATAACAAAACAGTGATGTTAAGTGTCGATTCTTACGGATGGCGGGAGGTGTACAGTACTGGTTCTACACAGGAAAAGTAGGTGGTCTGCCTAAGCCGCAAAAAATCGACCGACATATATAACCTTGCATGTTTTGAAAATGACGTAAAACATTATACAAACAACACTACAAGGATAAATAAAAGCAAAGTATGCGATACCATAAACATAACATAAACATAACATAAACATAACTTTCATGTATATCTTACATACAGGTACTGTGGTAAAGACCTCAGGGGCAAAAACCTTACATCAGATGGAGCCCTTGCAATACTGTCCTTTAAGACCGATACTAGCATTGCATCGATGGGATTCAAAGCATCTGTGAAGGAAGTCCCCGAATTATTCATGGACTACATCCAGTCCATTTTCATTCATTGACGCACTGAAGAAAGTATTTATGAAGGCAGAGAACATTGACAATGATGAAGAGACAAGCGCGTGGAGCTTGAGTAGTTTGATGGATATTGTAAATGCCATGGCATTTTCTAAGGTACTCTAAGAAACTGTACAATTTTAACGTAAGGTCCTTGGTTTAAAATTGTGTTAAGTCTATGAAACTTAGTAATGAATTATTTATGCATAAATGGACATGTTAGTTCCGCCAGTGAAGTAATAATCAGTGAATGGTGACCACTAACGGAGATATATCCCAGCTAACTGAAATCTCGTAGGGCTTCGAGAAGTGGAAGGAAGCTCGTTTTAGCGGTAACATTTTCTGAACATCCGCCATTTTGTTTCCATCGGGGAAGTGTTCCGCTCCGTGAAATTGTAAGATATTTGACTATTTTGGATTAAAAAGTCATCATACTTCGCAGAAAACGTTTTTTGTTATATGACTAGTAAATAGTTGATATTGACATTTGGGTATTTTTACGTTATTTTACAGTGAATTGATTGATATAAAATGAAATTCACATACTGTTGGTCGGCCGTGTTGGTTGAAGTTTTGTTAAACAGAGATGTCGAGATGGCACAAATCCGCTATAATTATTTTTGTTTTAGTTAATTCCTCAAAAATAAACAGTTCGCTGTCGAGAACTATGATTGAATAATGTAGTGGTACACTTTTTATTATGCAAAACCCCTTAACAATCTAATAAATTGTCTTACAGACTGCCTAGATATCGACCAACATGGCCGATTCCAGACAACGCCGATGAAATGACATCCTTTTGTACTTCGCTATATATTTGCTTGTTTTAGTTAATTCCAATAAAAATAAACAGCTTGCTGTCAATAAATATGATTGAAGAATGTAGTGGAACACTTTTTGTTATGCAAAAACCTTAATTTTGTCTAATATTTTGTCTTAAAGACTGCATAGATATCGCCCAAAATGGTCATACGTGTCGATTCTAGCCAACGGCGATGAAATGCCATGTTGTTGGACTTCGCTATACTTTATTTAATTTTAGTTTATTCGTCGAATAAAAACAACTCGATGTCGACAAATATGATTGAATTATGTAGTGGTACATTTTTTGTTGATGTAAAAGCTTTAATTATGTTTTAAAGAGTCTTAGTCAACCGATCCTTGTTGATGCTCTTTTGGATAATTAAATATTCTTACCAGCAGTTGAACAACGAACGCCAACTTTTAATGTCTGTATCAATTAAGCGCTTTCCAATGCATTTCACCATAAGCGTCCTGGAGATAGTAATCTTTACTATAAAGGTTCATAACCCACACGACCTACATAGATAGATAACCGTGCAAAAAGCAATTAACTGAAGAGACGTCAATGTTGGGTTTATGGCAGGTTGTTTATTGCAATCAAAAGATATAAAGGGTTTCTCCAATGATAATAATACGGTACCCCGTGGTTAATTGGCTGTCCTAGTAGGATGTTTGTTTAGATCGAAGAGGCCATAAATCACAAACACTGGCCACCCGCGGTGTGTTGACATCAGATATATACCGTAATTGTGTAATTTTTTTTAAATTTTATTTATATTATGCATTTGTGAAAACTAAACACATTAGAAACAGATTATGTTTATTCGGATTTGTCAAAAGAAACACAAAAATACCTGCGTAAGTCTGTTAAATGTTTGATTTTTATTTAAAACAATATTATAGTAACAAATTTGTTAAACCGTTTTAATATGACAAAAGTAGGAAAATATAACTAATGCTAAATTGATGTATATATCTACACTGCTAACCCCAACTTACGTGTTTAATTACACATTTTTCATGTGATATTTTTTTTAACACAATTATCTTATTCGGCCGCGTGTTGCGAGTTACTGTGTTACAAGATATTTAAAATTCACCTACACGGATGTTAGTATTTTAAAAATATTATTATTTTATAAAAAAAATAAAAAAATCCAATAATTAGACTTAATAATATAGAGATGATTTAACTGCTGTGTTCGATTATAGGGAACTCCTTCACTCGATGGTAGACGTGCTTTTTGTTTTACTCACTCGCGTAATATGTTTTTTTTCATTTGAATAAAAGATAATCTTCAGGAGAAAATGGCTTAATTTCTGCCATATATAACCGCACAGACGTAATAATTTATTAATATGTCTGTGATAACCGCAAACACATCTAGATCTCCAAATTGTCACGTGCATTCTAATTGATCGTGTTTCTTTTGAAAACTGATGTAAGCTAAAGCCAGATAATTATGCAGATATCCTTCGGACATTCAGGACAGACATAAATAATCTCTAGCGTATTTTGAGTAAGTCTGGCATTTTCATCATCAGTATATTCCCCCAAAATCTCATCTAAATTAATACCATCTGCCCAAGCAAAAGAAATCATCCTTTCCATAACACGCCATACTGACAAGCAATAATCTTAGAGAGATTTATCAACATCCAGTGTATTGCAGTAAATCCAGTGGTGACACACATTGTTGATGCATATTAGACTTTCACAACCATCAAAATACATATATTCTTTCCAACCTAGGCATCTGTATATTGCACATTGCATCTGCATAGGCTGTCATTGGCAGCTAGGTGTCCCTTGTTTACACCTGTCACAGACCCAAGACTTCTGTGCACCTGTAGCAGACCTACTACGTCTGTACATCATCTTTTGCACTTCAGGGTATCATTGGAATGGATTACTTTCCCGGTATCGTCAGCATAGTGTCAACATTTTTAATTGAAAACGTAAAACAAAACTAAATGTCAAAATAGCAACGAATGTATAACAATTTCATCTTTATTACAATTAGATTTAACGCTAATCTGTTTACCGGTACAATAAACCCATTCCGCTATATTCAAAACATTGGATTGATAGCGTTAACCGCGCACCAGTTGCAGTTCTAGGTTATAATAGCGTAAATAAGTCTCCATGCCCTTTCCATAGTAAAGTTAGAATGTTGACAACCTGTTAAAAACTC
Source organism: Cyrtodaria siliqua (assembly GCA_037043455.1). Lineage (NCBI taxonomy): Eukaryota > Metazoa > Mollusca > Bivalvia > Adapedonta > Hiatellidae > Cyrtodaria > Cyrtodaria siliqua. The sequence goes on from JAWPHD010005034.1 coordinate 10,306, forward strand.
AAACTTGATTAGAATTCTGGGAAACTTCCTTTATCATGCAAATAAACATGTCTACTATTAAACATCAACAAGGAAATAGGGGGTTTAATACCTTCTAAGAAACATTTCTTCAGTTGTATACTAACACCGGGTCAAAGGTCAAAGCTATTATTACCTCTTTCAATTTCGTACCCTGTCTACTTTCACTTCTGAAATTTATATCAAAAACTGTCAAAACATGATGAGCTCCCTTTTCAAATATCAATAACATGTCAAGAATACAGTTACAGCCAAAAAATAACAGGAAATTGCACTAAAAAATGTTTTTAAAGTAAAAAACATTAGCACTCTTTAATACAGAACTACTATTCGACTGCACCAGGCAAGCACATCCAGCTGATTTAGTGTAATTAAACCTCTAAGCGAATTTAAAGAGCACCCAGCATCACGATGACATTTCTGATCATATATAGAGACGCTTATCTTTCTCATTTTAGCCATACGAGTTTGTTCGAGATTCGATTATGTGCCCATTCACGCTTCTATTACTTCACTGGTTCCGCGTTACAACCTTGTTCGAAATGAAAAAAACAAAATACAAAGGAGAACTTATCATAATACTCAGTAAACTATTTGAGAAATAGTATTTGGGAAGACACACCCGATTACCGGCAGCCGTAGGCACAGTTCGGCAGCCGTAGGCACAGTTCCCGGTAAAAGAAAAACAAGTTTCAAAAGGGTAAATAAATCTAGTTTTATGACTTGTTAGCCTTAAACTATTAGAAAAGTGAATCGGCCATTTTAATTTGGAAGGAAAGTTGTGTATGTGACCTGATTCCCGTGAAATCTGAATCTACACTATGCGAGTTACGGTAGGTTAAATGTTGAAATTAAGCTAAAAAATCTGATTGTAGAAAGTTAGAGACCTGGTACTCGGTAAATAGTCAAGTATAAGAAATTTCAGACATACTGCCATAAAATATAATCTTTCCTGAATAAACAGTCCAAATGTTAGCCCACAGAACATTTTATTAAAATAATTGTGGGTTTTTAAACACGACCGGGTATTGAAAAATGGCAGGAGTACGGTACAGTTCCATTATTTATTGGCAGATAGCTAGTACAGTCCCGAAAAATGACAGGCGTATGGTACAGTTCCAAAAACATCGGACGCTAAAGTCTTTTCTCCTTTGGTATAGTGGTGTAATTTCGAAATCACTAATGAAGAAGTACTGTATATAGAATTGTATACATCTTCGGTCCTTCTATAAACGTTTAAGAAAACCCACAAACCGTAGGGAAACGTGAATATAGGCTCGTTTGAACCTTCATTCCGACGGTACAGTACAGAGAAAGACACGTTTTAATAACAATTGTATGTTGTGCTGAGTTACGTCCCCTTTTCATAATTCACCATTTATGATAACAGGCGTTTGGTATTTAGATTGTTTTGGAATAGATTGCTTAATTTTAATTATTGCATAGTTGGTTTTAAGGCCACTCTATGTAACTTAATGTATCTGAATCAAAGCGTCTACTGATATATAGGACACGCATATAAACCAATAATGTAGTCGCTCAAAAGTGTACTTAACTCAAAAAGTAATAATCATAGGACACTATTTAAAGTTGGTATCAAATTGTAACGGATATAGCGCAGATACCCACGAAAGTTTAAAGTTGACACATGCAGACATTCAAACTTTTTTGCTTTGGTGAGACGAAATACTAGTATATGTCTATTGTCTAAATAAAAGTTTAGTGTCTAAATTTCCCAAAAATGTCCTCATCGGCAAAATCAGAATATCTATCATAAAGGTGTGACCACTTTAAAGAGGCTCTACCTATATCTTTTTGTCCACCAATTGATATAAACTTTACTTAATTATAAAGAGGACTATGAAAAAGGTAAATGGCAATAATTTCACCCCATGTAATATGCGTTTTGCTGGGGAAAAACAGGATTGAAAAGATCGGATTTTTGAAATTGTGTTCGTAATTGTTTTAAACAAGCCGATTGCGGAGATTTTCCGATCTTATTCGTTTACAATCGGAACTCCCTCGTCGGATTGGCGAAGAGTTCCGATCGATTCGTTTACTATCGGAACTGCCCCGAATAGTTTGTTTTCGTTCAACTGAATCGCATTGCGCATGTCCGAGAAACGTAGTTCTCCGGCAGGAATAAACGGCAGGGCAGCATTTTATTTAAAATATTGTTTTGATCATAATTAATAATTTACAGAACTGGAATACGAACCATGTTTCTTCTTAGAATACTCATTTAAAAGCTTTGTATACATATAAATGCAGTACTATTGCGTATTTAATATTTTACATTAAAATTCGCATAGATATAGGTACCCTTACCAAATGAGAAGGTTTGCTGCAAGGTTGCTGCAAGTTTGCTGCAAGGTTGCAGCGAACAATTTTGTTCGCCAGAACAATTCTTAATTGTTCGCCAATGTTCGCCACTAGCGGTGATGTTCCCGCAAACGCCATGGTAATCTTTGGCGAATTTGCCGCAAACTCGCTAAAAAGTTATACATTCGCCAGAAGTTCGCCAGAAACATTTATTTATTTGGAACGTTCGCCATAACATCACCACAAACTTACTTGCAGTTTTTTTGTTCGCCACAACATTGCGACACACTTTACCATTCCGATTTCTTTTTTATTGCACGCCGTAACATCGCCACAAACTTTTCAATTCAGATTTGCCGTTTCTTTATTCGCCATAAGATCACGACAAACTTTTCCATTCTGATCTGCTTTATCTCCGTTCGCCAAAACTTCATCACAAAGCTTAAACTTTATACAGATTTTTGTTATTTCTTCTATGTTACTTATTACTCAAGTAAAATGTACTCAAGTAAAATGTGGATTTTATGTCAAAGGACCACTTAACAAGTTATTTTGCTAAGTACATGTATAAAACTTTTAGTGGAACCTTATTTTTTCAGTCGGTAGCACGGCGGATTTGTAACCGGAGGCCCCGGGTTCAATCCTCCATGGTGCCACTAAGTTTCGTCGGTGTGTTCTTGGGCAAGACACTTTCCCTAGCTTAGCCTCGTCCATCGGATGGGGACGTAAACGGTCCCGTGTATCGGTCTATCCTCCGAGCACGTTAAAGAACCATAGGAATCTATTCGATATAAGAGTAGGGCACGGTTCCCGGATTCCTAGGTATCCTTCCCATCTGGGGCGGCTCTAAATAACCTATACTGTGTTGATGAGCCGTTAAACAACATTCAATTCAATTCAATTATTTTTTCAAAAAAAGCCAAAATATGTATTATTGTGTTGCAAGAACATTTTTAAATTCCAAACATCATGATAACTCCAACATTTAAAACCAGAACAATTAAAATTGTGTCCCAAGTGCAAAATGATACCAATATTACTCTGCATTAACATGACCATGATTACAAGTCAGTTTAATAGTTTAAGTCATTGTGAATTATTATATAGGAACTATCTCCAAATTTAACAAATATAAAATCTACTTTGAAATTTTAGCAGAGTCATACTTTAAATAACATGTATTTAAAAGTCAAAAAAATGACAAAGATAATTAATTCTTAATATCAGAATAATATAAGTGTAACAGTTATGATAGATTTGGGGGGAAATTAAGCTGGATAATCTTGCTGACTGGGTCAGTTAATTATTATTACCAGGTAGTATGCAATTTCCTTTGATCTGATGCAGTATCATGCAGTATCCTGCAGCGATTATTCTATTAGAAACACATGTGTTCAAGAAATTGTGGTATTTTTGCATAAATAACCAGTTATCATGTGTCTATATAGGCAACAGTGTACTATTTTTCAATGAAATTGTAACAATTTAAAACAATGAATTTGAATGAGTTTATTTGAGTGAATATTCTGAAGGGGAATTGTTCCACACCTGTATATTGTAAGTATATAACTGTTTTATTTTCATTTTTATATGTCGGAAAATAGCAATTTTTGTATTTTTCATCTGGTTAGGTAACAGTCGCCTGGAACTTTCGGAATCAGCCCCAGACCATCGTCAGACCCATAACCTGACCTCCATTGGTAAATATTTATATTTATGTTTGTGGGTCTGTCCTAAGGGTCTGGTGCTGATTCTAAGATATCCTGGGGCACCAAGTGTCTATTGGACTGCTACAGTTAGGATGATATTCGACATTTCCATGAAAATGGGAGTAATGCAGAAATGACAGCGCTCGACATCTCCATAAACATGGGAGTAACGCAGAAATGACTGCGGTCGACATCTCTATGAAAAGGAGAGTAATGCAGGAATAACAGCGCTCGACATCCCTGTAAAAGTGAGAGTAATGCGCAATGACAGCGCTTGACATCTCCATAAAAATGGGAGTGATGCAGAAATGACAGCGCTCGACATCTCCATGATAATGGGAGTAATGCAGAAATGACAGCACTCGACATCTCCGTGAAAATGAGAGTAATGCAGAAATGACAGCTCTCGACATCTCCATGAAAATGACAGCGCTCGACATCTCCATGATAATGGGAGTAATGCAGAAATGACCGCTCGACATCTCCATGATAATGGGAGTAATGCAGAAATGACAGCGCTCGACATCTCCATAAAAATGAGAGTAATGTAGAAATGACAGAGCTCGACATCTCTATGAAATGACTGTAATGCAGGAATAACAATGGTCGACATCTCTGTAAAAGTGAGAGTAATGCGCAATGACAGCACTCAACATCTCCATAAAAATGGGAGTGATGCAGAAATGACAGCGCTCGTCATCTCTGTGAAAATGAGAGTCATGCAGAAATGACAGTGCTCGACGTCTCCATGAAAATTAGAGTAATGCAGAAATGGCAGCGCTCGACATCTCCATGAAAATGAGAGTAATGCAGAAATGACAGCGGTCGACATCTCCATAAAATGGGAGTAATGCAAAAATGACACCACTCGACATCTCCATGAAAATGGGAGTAATGCAGAAATGACAGCGGTCGACATCTCCATAAAATGGGAGTAATGCAAAAATGACACCACTCGACATCTCCATGAAAATTGGAGTAATGCAGAAATGACAGCGGTCGACATCTCCATGATAATGGGAGTAATGCAGGAATGGCAGCGCTCGACATCTCCATGAAAATGAGATTAATGCAGGAATGACAGCGGTCGACATCTCCATAAAATGGGAGTAATGCAGAAATGACAGTGCTCGACGTCTCCATGAAAATGAGAGTAATGCAGAAATGGCAGCGCTCGACATCTCCATGAAAATGAGAGAAATGACAGCGGTCGACATCTCCATAAAATGGGAGTAATGCAAAAATGACAGCGGTCGACATCTCCATGAAAATTGGAGTAATGCAGAAATGACAGCGGTCGACATCTCCATGATAATGGGAGTAATGCAGGAATGGCAGCGCTCGACATCTCCATGAAAATTGGAGTTATGCAGAAATGACAGCGGTCGACATCTCCATGATAATGGGAGTAATGCAGGAATGGCAGCGCTCGACATCTCCATGAAAATGAGATTAATGCAGGAATGACAGCAGTCGACATCTCCATAAATTGGGAGTAATGCAGAAATGACAGCAGTCGACATCTCCATGAAAATGAGAGTAATGCAGAAATGACAGCGGTCGACATCTCCATGATAATGGATGTAATGCAGAAATGACAGCAGTAGACATCTCCATAAAATGGGAGTAATACAGAAATTGCAGCGGTCGACATCTCCATGAAAATGAGAGTAATGTAGAATTGACAGCGGTCGACATCTCCATGAAAATAGGAGTAATGCAGAAATGACAGCAGTTGACATTGCCATGATAATGGGAGTAATGCAGAAATGACAGCGGTCGACATCTCCATAAAATGAGAGTAATGCATGAATGACAGCGGACGACATCTCCATAAAATGGGAGTAATGCAGAAATGACAGCGGTCAACATATCCATGAAAATGGGAGTAATGCAGAAATGACAGCAGTCGACATCTCCATAAAATGCGAGTAAAGCAGAAATGACAGCGGTCGACATCTCCATGAGCACGCGTAAAACACTGGGCGTGAGACATACACCCGTGAGGAATTTCCTAACTAGGCATGGGACCCTTACGAGACATTTTGAAACGTCAACTTTGGTCGGACACCCGCAACACCCCCATAACAAATCGTAAGGATATACTTTAAATCGAGAGCATTTATTAAGTGTCGATTTATTTAAATCGTTCCCATTTATTTAAATTTGGTGCAGTCCATGTTAAATAGTGAAAAAAAATCTTGTTTTTGATCTAAATATGTTTTTTTAAAACAGCGCACCATTGTTCCATTTCATAATTTCAGTCCTTTATTTATTTTGAAAAACTTTGCCGCGATGTGTTGGCGAACATTGCCGCAACTTTGCAGCGAACATCACCACAAGCAACGCCAGAACAGTGCAGAGAAACATTTTATGCAAATGAAGTTTGCTGCAAAGTTGCAGCGAACATCGCCAGAAGATTACAGCTAAAAGCGTTATGCAAATGAAGTTTGCTGCAAAGTTGCCGCACACTTTTACCATGCAAATGAGGTCTGCGGCAAAGTTGCGGTTAAACATGCTCATTAGGCAAACTTTAAATGGTCATACTTAAATGACACATAATCTCATTTGGTTAATGATGACATTTTTGTAAAGCCCTGTTATTCCTCTTTAAGTAAGCATAAAGTGTATTTTGCGTTACCATGGGTATCTTTTGAGCGACTACATTATTGGTTTATATGCGTGTCCTATATATCAGTAGACGTTTGATTCAGATACATTAAGTTACATAGAGTGGCCTTAAAACGTAATTAATGTGATGTGTTTAACTATGCAATAATTAAAATTAAGCAATCTATTCCAAAACCTCTAAATACCAAACGCCTGTTATCATAAATGGTGAATTATAAAAAGGGGACGTAACTTAGCACAACATACGATTGTTATTAAAACGTGTCTTTTTCTGTACTGTACCGTCGGAATGAAGGTTCAAACGAGCCTATATTCACGTTTCCCTACGGTTGGTGGTTTTCTTAAACGTTTATGGAAGGACCGAAGATGTATATAATTCTATATACAGTACTTCTTCATTAGAGTTTTCGAAATTACACCACTTTACCAAAGGAGAAAATACTTTAGCGTCCGATGTTTTTGGAACTGTACCATACGCCTGCCATTTTTCGGAACTGTACTAGCTACCTGCCAATAAATAATGGAACTGTACAGTACTCCTGCCATTTTTCAATACCCGGTCGTGTTTAAAAACCCACAATTATTTTAATAAAATGTTCTGTGGGCTAAAATTTGGACTGTTTATTCAGGAACGATTATATTTTATGGCAGTATGTCTGACATTTCTTATACTTGACTATTTACCGAGTACCAGGTCTCTAACTTTCTACAATCAGATTGTTTAGCTTAATTTCAACATTTAACCTACCGTAACTCGCATAGTGTAGATTCAGATTTCACGGGAATCAGGTCACATACACAACATTCCTTCCAAATTAATATGGCCGATTCACTTTTCTAATAGTTTAAGGCTAACAAGTCATACAACTAGATTTATTTACCCTTTTGAAACTTGTTTTTTGTTTTACCGGGAACTGTGCCTACGGCTGCCGAACTGTGCCTACGGCTGCCGGTAATCGGGTGTGGAAGATGTACAGTTGTGAAAATGACGAGTATACACGAGGAGGACACAGTTATGATAAGACGACAGGTGAAGACATATATAGCTGAAGTTTATAACTGAAGAATTCTAATATATACTTAACGCCATTAAAAGTGCAAGTTTTTTATTTTGTGTTTATTTCCATGATCGATTAGTGTTATGTACATGTTAGAAATTATCCACATTCCCTATAAATCTGATGACCGATACAATTCATGTATTGAAAGAAGTAAAATCGGAATTATCGGATCTTGGAGACATTTTAATTAAGAAATAATAAATATGTACCTGTGTTTTATCGGTGAATAAAATACAGTTAGGAGTTCGGATGCGTAGTAATTAAATCGCGAGTGCGTTAGCACGAGTGATTTAATTACTTGCACCCGAACGACTAACTGTGTTTTATTCACCGATAAAATACAGGTACGTATTTATTATTTCGATTCTAACACAACAATAACCCCATTGTTTACGCTATTGTTGGGGCACTATATATTATCTCGGAGGTCAAGGTAATCAGGCTGATATGTTTTACAGGCTGTTCCATTGGGCGCCCCCGTATGCAAAGTTCTGCGTTTCTATACACTAGTAGTCACGTGACAAACAATTAAGTCATTGCTTACGTCATATAGCTTGCGCTGTATGACGTCAAAAGTTCTCAGCTTGTTCAAGATGCTTATTAATGTTATATGTACTGATGCATATGATGGGTTTATATCGGGGGTGTGCACGGTTTGTTGTAATTAACATTTCATTAAAATTACTGTTGAGTTCATCTTCGTGACGTATATTTACCAAGTGACGTAAGTAACGTGCGCTTCCAACAGATGAAATATACGCGGGGATTTAATGGAACAGCTGTATTTTATCGTAGAATAACATACAGCTGTCTCTCTTCTTTGTGTATATGAAAGACTGCGGAGGTCGTATTAGAATTAAAAATAAACACAAAATAAAACAAACTTGCACTTTTAATGACATTAAGTATATATTGCAAGGTACAAGGTATACTTATACATATGATGCAATTTGGGTTTGAACTGGTTTGTCAATGGAGCTTTGCATGAATTCGAAAATGCATTGATTGTCGTTTGAAGTGTTTGTTAATTATTTTATATGTTGTACCAGGCAATTAAAGGTTCGTTTCCGTATTAATTAACCTTAATGACCTATTTCCAAACGTACTTGGTAATTGAAAAATCATGTTTAGCTTGCGCATTTACTGCTAACATGCTACATGACTGATTAGATCCTGTAATTAAATTGAGGCCGGATTATAGTTTTGTCTTTGTAGCATTGTTGTATTGAATATTATATAGCTATCCAATACTTTGTCCTTTACTTTTAAGAAGAAAATATAAAATTTACAATTCAATTGTACTGAATACATAACCTTTTCGGATAATGTTTTATTGTTTTTTGAATAAGAATAAAACCAAAACACAATTAAGGAAAATCCTGCTTTTATGTTTGAATACTTTTACTTCAGGCAAAAGCTTTATTTTGGGGGGATGGGGGCTCACATTTCTCATGCAAGTGTGTGTCTAACAGTTATTGACTGTTATCTATAAAAATTCTCTCTCTTCCCACAAATACAATATGCTCGAAATATATAATAATATATGTTAGTTTATTTTGCGTCACATCAATACATATAAGGGAAGCCACTGAACAATTTAACACCTTCTTTAACATTAGTTGTCATATATTAGCATTGACATGAGTGTATGAAACTGATTGTACGAATACATTAATGGAATGATATCATTACATGAACAATGTATCTTATGGTAATATTTTATTTTATTTTCTATATTTTCCAGCTGAAATATGTATTCTTTCTAGATAATCTTTGATTACACAATAAAGACAATAATTGTGTGCAGACAATTTTGACAAAATTTTGTAACTTTATTTTTAGCTAGATAAAATGATAGCAGACAGTGTGGTCATCTCTTAACTTGTTGATTTCGTATATAGTAACGAACAATAATAGGAGCTATTTTTTCATAAAACACAAATCCAAATATCGGTGTTATCTCATTGAGATTTATATAGTTAAGAACAAACATCTACCTGACAAAAGTTTGCAAATATACTAAAGGAAAAAGGAAACGCAGCTCTGGAATTTCCGCTTTATAATGTTACTTATTAATGTACTGCACACTTTATTCCATGTATTAATGTACTGCACACTTTATTCCATGTATTAATGTACTGCACACTTTATTCCATTAATGTACTGCACACTTTATTCCATGTATTAATGTACTGCACATTTTATTCCAGAGAAATCCTAAGATATTTTGTAACAAAAGGGTTGCAGTAAGTTAGAGAAAATATAACACTTTTGTATTGTAAACCTTTTAATCACAGTAAATCTTTTAACATGAAATCATTATTACTGAAGCTCTGTTTGAAAATGGAATTCATTTCAGTACTGTATTTAATGTAATGAGTTTGCAAACTTGTATACCGTAAGTTTGCTCATTTGCTTGAACCAAACGCGAATTCTGTCAATAATGACACTTTAAAGGTGTAACATTTGGTGTTTTATGCGTTGGTTAATATATATTATTACATTTCTGTGGGTGAAAGATTGACATTTCTCAGTGAAAGAATATTCATAATCGCTAAATATTAATAACTAACTCCGAACACAAAAATAACTAATTGTGACTTTGAGTCATGACGTCAATAACGTGTGGCTGACGTCGACGTCATCCACCGATAACGTTCAATAAAGCGAATGATTTCGGTTCAAATCATATACAAACTGATTTAAAATGTAATAAATATATTATTTAACTGCTGGGTTCGATTATAGGGAAATCCTTCACTCGATGGTAGACGTGTTTAGTTTTTTACTCACTCACATACGCTCTTTCGTGAAAAGAACCTCACGTCTACCATCTCGTGAATGATTTCCCTATAATCGACCCTAGCGGTTAATCGATCCCAGCTGTATTTCCGAAATAAAATGTCCACTGTAGCCATGTACAACTGGATTAATTAAAGCATATTATACATACGATTTATAGCGGAAATTTCCGAGTTGCGGTTCTTTTTTCCTTCAGTATAGATACCGGGGTTATTGCTTTATTATCGGGACACCGAAGGCGACTGTGTCCTCTGCACCTCGGATGAAGGCGTCAGCCAAACGCGGGTGGGTAACATACTCCATACTATATTATTGCCATTAATAATCCCAAATCAATTGCGTGGGAACACATGGCAATCTTGATTTTTTTAAAACTCGCGGTGTCCGGTTAGTTTTTCTTTATAACATCTGGTTGTTCAATCATTGATATTAATTATAAGAATAGTATAAGGCAAATTGATTATGTTGCACCAAGATTTGGTACAGTAGAAAAAAAAGACAAAATGAAAACTCAAAATGTAATTTAATTATATGCAAGCCTGTTTAAAATCAAAATGCTACTGGATTAATAAATCGAGACACTTATGTTAATGCTTGATAAAAACTTCAAGATTGCCGTGTTTTCCTTTGAAATTAATTATCAAGTACAAGAAGGCATCAAATTAGAAATAAGGGTAACAGCACGTAGCTTTGCATGTTTGAGAAATACGCATTTAATTAAAACGATTATAATTACGAAATCATTAACCGTTTTGAATAGATTGGAGAAGTTTTACTGCTGGTGGTTCATTTTCTGATACACAGCAAACTTTTATCTGGACAATCGTACAAAGCTTTTATTGAACTTAATAAATATGAAATATATCACAATCAAGCTCTATTTACAATTATTTGATTAACATTTTTGACAACATTATTATTAACTATTGTTGCGAGATATGGGGCCTTTATAAAACTAATAGAGAGCTTACACATACATAAACAGCATCGGTGTTTAACTCTTCAATGTCAAACCTACGATGTTATAATTTTTGGTTAAACCAGTACGTTGGTAACCTAATGTTTGGTTTGTTAGCAATGACTGCTTGACAATTTCACACTTAGCACACTCGTCTAAACCTATGCTTGATAGATTGTTTCTAATAATTTCGGATCTAAATCAGCTGGAAACTATTAACCGATTTGATTTGCTTCATCAAAACTAAGGCTGTCGTCAACAAGGTTAGCAATAGAAAAAGGCTAATGTAAACATATAAGAAAACAATTTTGAGTGACAGAAAATTTAGCTTTTGAACTTTTTTCGCAAAACGAGTTTCAATATTGTTGTTGTTTGAATGTCCACTTTATAGAGAGCTAATAAAAGTATACATTAGACGAAATTCATGAAACGGTCCAAATGTGCTACCATTTACAAACCTTCTTACAACAAGCAGTAGTAAAGATAAAGTAAAGTAGTAAAGATAACAGAAACTTGGCCAATACATATATAACACTTTTCAGATAAAAACAATGTGATATAATTTCTATTTTGAATAAATACCGCTATAGTTATAAACAATTTTCATGCGGTTAAAACTGAAACATTTGTAATTCGCCATATCGATTAAACATATTAATGTTGTGACATTTATTTGCGTTATTATATCAATATGCATACTTATGATTATTTTTCTGCAATAGGTATGTAAGTGCCCATGGGTAAGTTTCGATTCAAGCTAACCAGTAGGCCTTATTGCCTACTGACCGTTCCAAGTCGGTAACCCTGTATTCACCACCCTTTCTGTTGTTTTGTGTCTCTTTCATTGTATTATCAAGTCCTTGTTTGCAGTACAGTGCGGACCTACGATGCCATTGCGTTCGGACGCTGTGGTTTCTATAGGACCCTATATCTCAATTTCGACACATTAACAATTCTGTAGCTGTATTTTCAAAGGAGATATACAAATCGAACAGGAAAAGTGGCATTCAAGGACGACAGTCAACCACAAACACACACAGAAACAAAGAACATCTTTAAAGATGAATAAAATGCCAAATAAGACATCACAAACGCAAAAACGTTGACAATACGGCTACCGCATTGGAACCCTCAGTGGCAAAAGAGGCCGCTGGTGGTTTAAACTAGGTTTCAGGGTGCACCAAACCTCACACTTACCTTACTGTCATCCTAATAACACGGAACAGTGTAAATAAAGAAATCCGCGCCATAAACAATTCTCTAACCAACAAGGCAGTTTTAATAGGCAATATAAGTAAAACACAATATATAGATATAAAAATCGAACAGGAAATGTAGCATTCAAGTTCAACAGTCAACTACGAACACACACAGAAACAAAGAACAACTTTAAGGATGAACGAAATGCCAAACAAAACATTTCAAACACAAAAGAGTTGACAATAGGGCTACCGCCTTTGAACGGTTAGTGGCAAAAAAGCCCGCTGGGGGTTTAAACGAGGTTCTATGATGCACCAAACCTCCCACTTACCCTACTCCATCCCAATAAAACTGGACAGTGTAAATAAAGAAATCCCCGCCATGAACTATTCTCTAACCAACAGGCAGCATTAATAGGCAGTATAAATAAAACACAAAGATGCTTGTATATATATAAATAAATACAAAAAACAATAACCTAGAAAGCCACAAAGAAGGTACACAATGACTTGGCAGAAACCAACAAACCATTGAGGGCACGTCAAGACAAGATTGCAGACAAACATCAGACGTCACCGTCCTTTTGGGCTTTAGGTTGTCTTCATCAACCATTTTATGTTCGTGGTGTCATATCTTGCCTTTCATTCATTTTTATAGTTGTTCAACTTGTTGTTCGTTTTTGTGCGTGTTTGTGATTGACTATGGTCCTTGAATGCTACATTTCCTTTCAGTTTTTGTGCCTCCTTTTATAAATACAAACGATCTAAATCAAATAAGTTGTCTTTAAGTCTGTGTATGCAACAGCATCTTCATACAAAACAACTGATCCATGGAAGAAAACGCCCACATAAATATATATACATTCATAAACATGTGCTTGCATGTTTGTTTAAAACTTGATATCAAAATAAAATGTAATATGCCTTTTACTTCGAAACCTACACCAAACATTTTAGAGATTATTTCAAAACTTAGTTGGCTGTTTTGAATCAAGATGATGCCCAAATAAAGTGAATAAGACAAGAAACGATGGATAAAAGTGGTGGAAATCGTTATTTAAAAACTTTTATTGGCTGTGGATGGCGGCTGGTTATAATCATACATGACTCTATAGTATTGGTTGTAATAATGTCTTTCAAAATGAAGAAGTTTGAATAGATACTAAATCCGGTTAGTTTCGTTAGTCAATTTAGAGTTTCTTTAGAACCTTTACGCAAAGTACTTGAAAAAAAACACTAGTTTAAAATAAACGGTATCGTTCTTCTGTTTCTTTCAATCACCACTGCCTTGGCTTTCTGAAAACATACAATACAGACTTTGTTTACATTTTATATAGACGTGTCCTTTTACATGTTATACATATTTTTTCTTTTGAAACATGATGTATATAGACGTGTTCTTTTATATCTTTCATACAGACGTTTTTATTTACATTTTAATGAAAATAATTATGGTAATCACTTCTGTTTATCTAACATATTTTTGGCAAAAATAATGCATTAAAAATATAATCTTTAAATAGTACTTAACTACCACTACGAACTGGAAGCAAATCACAACAAAGAGAATAACGTAGCAGACTCGGTTATATTGAGTCCGTCCATGAGCGGTAATGTAAGAAGAAACACCTCTCACGCCCTCTGGCACCGCTTTAAGCGGTATTTTACTTCAAAGTCACTAAACATTTGCATCGATTTTGAAATGGTTAAGTAGATGACGAAAGATCGCGGGACACATTGTCCGATTAACGCAACATACCCTGCCAAAAATAAAAACGTAGACAAATTCAAATGTGAGTCGGACAAGATCTGTATATCTCAAAGATTTGTCACGAAAGAGACCTACTGAACCAACCGCAGATATCAATTGTTCTATCACGAGGGGAACGACAAGCCTTCGGAGATTAATATTTCCCATATCAACACAAGGTAACACAATGTAAAACTGCACAGCAATCATTATAAAATAGCTGGAGTCAGGCTTTTAGTCAAACGCACAAAGTTATAAGGACAATAAAAGCATCACGCTATTTCCATTTTAATTTTCTCGTTCACTGTTTTTGTTCACTCAAAACTTAAGTTCGTTGTAATTCAAAGCGGGAATGCGAACACTTTACACGACAGGAAAGACAAGTTGTTAAAAGGAAACGGGTTCACCGTGTCTGTATTGTATTATTTTCCTTGTGTATTCCATGCCATGTCACGCAAATGAAAATCTTACAAAATATTAATTACAATATCGAACCAATGCATCAATATCGATTAAGAATTCTCATACGTTTATTTATATGAAAAGGTGGCTGTTAAGCTGTTTAAATAATAAAATAATATATTTAATAAAGAAGATCTTTATAGTTTTGAACCCACTACAAGCGTTTAAAGAGTCGGAAGGCGATTTGGAAGATCGAAATACGAATAAAAATATCATAATGTGTTTCTGCCTTATAGAAGAATTTGTATTAGCCTCGTCATCGGTCTGTTTGAGTCGAAACCATCCCAAATAAACCTTACAAGGTGCATACATATTATGCAGTAAGACACATAGGACTTATGAGTACAATGTTAACCAATTTTATACCTAAATGACGTTATGACATGGTGTTAACCCCTAACCCGCTAAGCACGACTATAATAGCCTTTGCGTCCATTGTAAACCCAGATCAGCCTGCGGCTCAATTTAACGAATATTCACAATTCATATCGACTGCATCCCATTTGTGATAGATTTACTTTCAAACCGAGAGTGCAATACTTTTGTATTTATTGTGTTCGGCAATTTCCAAATTTCTCATTTCACACTTATTTTGTATTTGGATATACACCAATCACACTTCCAGATCGCCCCTAGTCTCTTTAAGTAGCACATTGACTAGGTTTTGTCACTTATCTTTTATTAAGCATTACAACAAACGAAATTCCCACGAGAAACTCAGATGTCTAATGTATAAAACAGTATAAATTGGCATGATCAATTGATGTTTAGTAACGTTTCAAAGAGTGTGTGCATGCAACGGACTCGGCGGGAAATCAAATGTCTCCACGACCTACGGAGAACGATCATCAGATTAAAAAAGAAGTCGATCGTTTGTAATATGAATGTGCATTGGTTTAGAACTTTTCCAAATATATCATATTTAGCTGAACTAAATTAATCCTTCAAGTTTGTAGTGTTGCATATTTTGCCCCATTCTTTTTTTAGATGCTATATTTTGAAGGCTGCCACATCGATCCATTACAAAATTTTACGTCGGTCGAGGCGTACATATGTATGACCAAACAAGTCTGATAGTTTTCTAAGTTTGTGGAATGGAAAGCGATTTTTGAAATAATGTTTTTATGAAGAATCTTACTGAAATTGTAATTTCTGAAGAAAAAAAACAATGTAAAAAGTATGTCCAAAGGTTCGCAAGAAGAAGATTTGTTTTAAGGTGTGAACTGACGGAAACCATGCTCAATATTTCGTTTTCGTAATTAAAAAATAAAGTTGGTTGAAGGGTGACCCATGTTAAGATTGAGTAAACTGTTGACGGACGATGGACGGACAAACGAGAGACAAAATGTGATCATGATATAGATTGACTTACAAGGTGAACTGGAACAAACAGTTATTTATTAGTGTTTTCAGCGAATGTTTTCAGCGAGGTATGTTTAAAGGTTGATCTCCGTCGTCGTTTGCCAGGGCTACTGGGTCCGTTCAAATAATAATACTGGTCCGCGATAGCTGATGCAAGTTCCGTTGCACATCTTCCTCCAAGGTTAAACATACATGAACGTTTTCTGGAAAACAAAAACAGATCGATAATACAGGTGTTAGTGGTTGACCCATTTACAGGTCGGTCGCCACTATGCTTTCCTCTTTGAGTGTGCGATGACCGGACGTATTGTGGACCCTATGATCACGTCTACCTAAATACTTATAGGACGGTAGCGTTTGATGTTTGTCTTTAATCTTGTCGTGTCGTATCCTTAACGGTTTGTTCTCCTGTTGCTCTGGCTTTAGCCAAGTCATAGAGTACTTACTTTGTGGCTTCTGTTTTTTATATTTTATATACATGATCATTCATGTGTGTTACTTATATTGCCTATTAATGCTGCCTTGTTTGTTAGAGATTATAACCTGGCGGGTCTTTATTTACACTGTCCCGTTTATTGGGATGACAATAGAGTGAGATTTAATGCACCCTAGAATCTGGTTTAAACCCCCAGCCTTTTTGTTTATTGCCACTGACCTTCCAAGGCGGTAGCCCTATTATCAACCCTTTTGCTTTTGTGATGTCTTGTCTTGCCTTTTATTAATCTTTAAAGGCGTTTTTTATTTCTGTGTGTGTTTGTGGTTGACTGTCTGTCTTTCTTGAATGCTACTTTTCCTGTTCGATTTGTATATCTACTTTTACATGATCTTCTGTGTGTTATACTTACATTGCCTGTTAGAACAAATAGCCTGGCGGGTATTTCATTATTTACACTGTCCCGTTTTATTTTAATGACAAAAGGGTAAGAGTGAACTTTCGTGCACCTTAGAACCTGGTTTAAATTCCCATAATACGCTGTGCCACTGACCGTTCGTGCGCGTAAAAAAAAAGCGTTTATTTATCGCCGCTGTGATGCACAGCATATTTTAGCCAGCTGACCTCGGTTTAAAGTCTCACCCGAAGGACTGGTAAGGCAGGAATGCTGTTTTGAATATTTCGAAGTATATGTTTTTTAGCCACTGACCGTTCCTAGGCGGTAGCACTATTATCAACCCTTTATGTTTTATGGTGTAATGACAGTAATCTTGAATTGAATTGAATCGGGTTTTAAGGCGCACCAACACATGAAAGGTTATATGACGCCTAACAGGCATGAACATGCCAGGCTCATCCTCCATAAATATGGAAAATGGGCCTAGATACTTCTCACCCTGAACCGCAGAGTTGCTGCAAATTCTATCGTAGAAACTCCATTTACGCTGGAGCCACGTTTATTGTTTTTCTGCCACTGCTCTTTTGATGTGAGCGAGATGACACCTGAAACAGTGCATGGATCACGATGAAGACCTTTAATGAACATGAACAAAAACTGATAAAATGAACATGAATTTGGGGGGATTCTACCCCATCTGCCTACCCCTCCAAAGGGATCTGCAGTGGCCCTATTCTTTGCCCCGTGACCAAACGGGACCCCCGGGAACCACACGGTGACAGTAATCTTGAAATACTAAGGACAAATAGCTGAATGAGTGTTAAAGCTCTATTTGTCACTAGGGCTGAACCGAATTTATACAACCTCCTCAGGATTCCCCGCATGGTATTGGCTTATATCGGACTGGTTGTTTTAGATATATCTTTTATAGTGGTTGATGCACTATTTTCAAACAAAATTCATTTTAAAGGGCTCTGAACATCTTGAAAAAAGCTGAACGAATAATCAAAATGCCAAGTTTTCAAGTTTTTCAGAGTTCTTTAAAATAAAGCTTGTTTGAAACTAGTGCATCAACCCCTTTAAGAGCAGAACAGAATAGAACACATATTTTATTTAATTTGCACATACGTACATCGTTATATATACATACATACATTTTCATGGAAGATAAGTCAAGTGATTGTAGACAAAAGTACATTTGTAAGGAGCAATATAATATTAAATAACTGATACATGAGGATGAAAATACAAAAGAGCTAAACATTGTTTAATTAATCAAGATTGTATTCCTTACAGACAAAGCTGTACTAATATATTTTGATAACTTTATAGCACTAGTCTTATCCTGTGTTTGCAGTAATTCTAAGAATTTAAACATACTAGGTATATTATAATAATATTTCTTAATATGATTTTTCCGGATTCTTGTGTTACAAGGGTCAAAATAAAATGGTATTATCTTTCAAAACAATACTGTGACAGCATGGAAATCAAGATATTCTATTTCTAGAGTATCTACCGGTCTGTATTCTTAACGAATGTGCTGATATTTTGAATTTTGTTAAATATTGTCTGCGATTACATGGTAAAATATCAAGTTATGTTTCATAATTAAAACTCAATTTACAATTATTATTATACAGTTCAAGTACACCAATTGATTCCTAATCTAAAAACCCTTATGTCTAAATGTATTTATACGGTATTTAGCATTAACAGAATTTGTGTCATTCCAGACGTATGTAAAACCATATTCGTTTAACATATTTTTACCCATTTTCCTATCTGTTTGTGACGATATGTAAATGCTTTTAAGTATTATGTTATCTGTTTTCAATACTCTACACCAGCATTTACATAACGCGTTATAAATTAAGGATATCTACCTAATTCACCATATACTCCTGATGTACAATAACTATTTCTTACTTTTAGAATTTTCTTACAGCATTTTAAATGTATTCTATCGATTTGCTTTGATTTTGTGTATCCCCAAATTTCCGATGAATAATCCAAAATTGACCCCACAATGGAATCAAATAGCTGACATAATAGTTTTGGTTTCAAACTTATTTTTCTACAGTTTAGGCTAAGAGAATATTTATTGATTTCAAAGCTTTTCCAATAAGTTGTTCTTGGTTCAGAGTAAAACCTACCTAAAGCCCATTGGGACGGTGGCGTTTGATGTTTGTCTATGATCTTTCGTGTCGAGCCCTTAATGGTTTATTCTCTTGTTGCTCTGGCTTCTGCCAAGTCATTGAGTACCTTCATTGTGGCTATCTAGGCTATTGTTTGTTTTTATATTATATTTACACCAGCATGTTTGTGATTTACTTATATTGCCTGTTAATGCTGCCTTGTTGGTTAGAGATTAGATCATGGCGGGGATTTATTTATTTACATGTCTTGTTTTAATGGAATGACGGTAGGGTAAGTGTGAGGTTTGGTGCACCCTAGAACCGGTTTAAACCCCCAGTGGCCTACCTTGCCACTGACCGTTCCAAGGCGGTAGCCCTATTGTCAACCCTTTTGTGTTTGTGATGTCGTTTGCATTTATTATTACTTTTGCCTTCTTGTTTGTCTGTTTGCTTGTTTGTTTCTGTGTTTTGTGGTTGACTGTCCTCCTTGAAAGCTATTTTCCCTGTCCGATCTTTTTATATTTCTTTCCAGTATAATTAAAACCTGTACCTAAATAGTTGAACTATTTAACTACCTGTATATTCTGTCCATTATAATGCCAAGATTCATTGTTTAATAAACCACCTCTTTTTCTATAAACCATAATCTTTGTTTTAACAGTATTCACCTCTAATCCCCATTTGTTAAAATAATCATAAACTAAATTAATATATATATGTTGTTTTGTAATTCCTCAGGTGATTTCCCCATGATAACCATATCTTCCGCATATCTTTTATTATTCTTAACAATTTACCTCTATCCCCATTTTGTAAAGTTTCAAGCATAACGCATTTCTATATATTGTATCAAAACATTTCTTCAGATCAACAAACACGCAATATAGTCTTTTCTTATCATTCATTTAGTTTTGAACAATATTTATTAAGACAAACAATGCATCAGTGGTTGAGCGCCTTTCCTGAATTCAAATTGCGCATCAGATAAAACATGGTTATATTATCACAAAAGGTCACAATTCTTTGATTTAATATTGTGGTAAAGAGTTTAGATAAACAACTTACTAAAGTGTGATATCCCTATAGTTATTAAAATTATTAAAATCTCCCTTTTTATGCAATGGGATAATTATATTTTGGGAAATAGCCAGAATCAAGTATGATATTAAACATTTCTCACAAATGAGAAGATAAAATATCAATGCTTTCAATTAAATTTTCATTCATTATATAATCACTTTTTATAGCTTTTTCTTTTTTCAGGTTTTCAACTGCATCTAATATTTCTTGTACAGCTATGGGCTTGTCAAGTTTCTCAAATTTACGATCAAAATCGTCATGATATTATCACATGGTCATACAATATAGATGAAAATGTTATGAGTATTGCAAAAATCCTCGGCTTCGTTTTTCTAGAGCTTGTACTTGAGTTGAGGACTTTAATATTCGTAATCTTTGTATAACTAAAAAGTTACTCAATCGGGGTTACCGTTACCATAAACTTCGTAAAACCTTTGCAAAATTTTATTATCGTAACCCTGATCTTCTTTCCAAATATAAAATTAATTTAAGGACTCTTCTGCGACAGGGACTATCACAACCTGACTTATATGGTGATGTGATTTATAAACTTCGTAAGATTCTAGGTCATGATCACTTTCATACTATCTTTGTTAAACGTGTTAAAAAGTTTATCAAAAGAGGTTATGACCCTATCATTTTGCAACGTACTGCATGCTTGGTGGTGGACCCTTTTACAGTTCGCCACTATGCTTTCCTCTTTAATTGTACGATGACCGGACAGGCTGTGGACCCTATGATGACGCCTACCTAAAGCCCATTGGGACGGTGGCGTTTGATGTTTGTCCATGATCTTTTTTGTCGTGCCCTTAATGGTTTATTCTCTTACTGCTCTGGCTTCTGCAAAGTCATTGAGTACCTTCACTGTGGCTTTCTAGGCTATTGTTTTTTTGTATTATATTTACACGAGCATATTTGTGTTTTACTTATATTGCCTATTGATGCTGCCTTGTTGGTAAGAGATCAGATCATGGCAGGGATTTCTTTATTTACACTGTCCTGTTTTAATGGGATGACAGTAGGGTAAGTGTGAGGTTTGGTGCACCCTAGAACCGGTTTAAAGAAATACAAAAAGATCGGACAGGGAAAGTAGCATTCAAGGAGGCCAGTCAACCACAAAACACAGAAACAAACACGCAAACAGACAAACAAGAAGGCAAAGGCAATATTAAATGCAAAAGACAACACAAACACAACCCCCAGTGGCCTACTTTGCCACTGACCGTTCCAATGCGGTAGCCCTATTGTCAACCCTTTTGTGTTTGTGATGTCGTTTCCATTTATTATTGCTTCTGCCTTCTTGTTTGTATGTTTGCGTGCTTGTTTCTGTGTTTTGTGATTGACTGTCCTCCTTGAATGCTACTTTCCCTGTCCGATCTTTTTATATTTCTTTTCATCATTTTTACATTGGAAAATATCGTTACCTAATTCTGAAAAATATTTCGTAAACTCATCAAACGGGATTTCATTTTGACTCTGTTTATTGTTTCTTTTAAAATATTTCTAAAATTCCTTAGGTTTCGTCCGTTTTAGATGTTCAATGTCGTATATGACTTTTTATCCTTCAAACTGATTTCTTTTTTTTTAAAGACAAATAAGTTTATATGTTTTCTTTAGTTTGCAAAAATGTCCCCTACTATAACTGATATTTAGCCGATTAAATACACGTAGTGTATCTAAATAAGACATTCTAGCTTGCTGGCATTCTGAATCAAACCATCTTTAAGTAATTGATATTATTTTGTGTTTTCCATTGGTATGTTTCAATTTATTTCATTTGATTTGAAGAGCACATCAAACAAAAGCATTTACTCTATTTATCAAACCTGTCAATGAACGATAGTGTTTGTAAGATACTGAAGCAGATAAAACAAATAGTGTTGCACGCAGGCTTCTATCTGGAAGTCTGTTTCTGTCCGCTAATTGCCTTAATGAATCGAACACAGAAGACGCATACAGCTTTATGCACAATAGTGACTTTGTGATAAAGAAAGAATAAATAAATTGCATTTTGTAATCAAAAATGAGATATAGGGTCCTATAGAAACCACAGCGTCCGAGCGCAAATGCATCGTAGGTCCGCACTGTACTGCAAAGAAGGACTTGAAAATATAATGAAAGAGACACAAAACAACAGAAAGGGTGGTGAAGACAGTGTTACCGACTTGGAACGGTCAGTAGGCAATAAGACCCACTGGTTAGCTTGAATCGAAAGCGTATTTCAAATACAATTTATCGGTATTAGCATTTACAATTTGTCGGAAACATCATATCTAAATTAGTATTATCGAAGCGTTATACTTTTATATTTCTATATAATATTTCTAGTTAAACATGAGTACAGTTATCTGACTAGAATGAGCACCACTAATTCGCAGAAAACTCCATGATATATCCTAAACATTCGAATACCTATATTCTATTGGTACTAGTACTAATTGAATTTGGTAGTTTAGTGGGAGAGGACGTCAGTATATTCGCAATACTCAACCTTTCCGTTACTTGATTGGAGGGGACGTCGGTATATGTACAATACTCAACTCTTCAGTTACATGATCGGAGGGACTCAACTCTTAAGTTATTTGATTGAAGTGGGATGTTAGTATATTTGTAATACTCAGCTCTTCCGTTATTTGGATGGAGGGGACATCGGTATATTTGCAATACTCAACTTTTCAGTTACTTTACTGGAGGGACGTCGGTTTATTTACAATACTCAACTCTTCAGTTACCTGATCGGAGGGACTCAACTCTTCAGTTATTTGATTGGAGGGGGTGTCAGTATATTTGCAATACTCAGCTCTTCAGTTACTTGATTGGAAGGGACGTCTGTTTAATTACGATACTCAACTCTTCAGTTACTTGATTGGAGGGAACTTAACTCTTAATTTGACTGGAGGGGACATCTGTATACTTGCAATACTCAACTTTTCAGTTACTTGATTGGAGGGGAGGTCTGTTTAATTACGATACTCAACTTTTCAGTTACTTGATTGGAGGGGACGTCTGTTTGATTACGATACTCAACTCTTCAGTTACTTGACTGGAGGGAACTTAACTCTTCAGTTACTTGATTGGAGGGGATGTCAGTATATTTGCAATACTCAGTTCTTCAGTTATTTGACTAGAAGGGACGTCGGTATATTTGCAATACTCAACTCTTCATTACTTGACTGGTGGGGACGTCGGTTTATTTACAATACTCAACTCTTCAGTTACCTGATTGGAGGGAACGTCAGTATAATTGCCATACTCAACTCTTCAATTACTTGCATGGAGGGGACGTCGGTATATTTACTATACTCAACTCTTCACTTGCTTGATTGGAGGGGATGTCGGTATATTTGCAATACACAACTCTTCAGTTACTTGATAGGAGGAGATGTCACTATATTTGCAATACTCCACTATTCAGTTACTTGACTGGATGGGCCGTCAGTATCATTTCAATGCTATGTTGCCGAGTCAACCCTTTTATATTTGTGCTGCAATATATCTTGCCTCTTATTTATCCGTGCAATTGTTGTTTGTTTCCATTCGTGTTTTTGGTTGACTGTGGTCCTCGAATTCTACATTTCCTGTTTGACCTTTATATCTACTTTTACGTATTAGCATTTTTTATTAAAACCCAATTTTTGTGTTGAGCAGTTCGTCTCTTTCCATATATGCATATATGCATAAACATAAATTGTTCGCAAAATTCATGAAACTGACAATCTATTTCAAAACTATCCATTCACAAACGAGGCATTCATATATATATATATATATATATATGTGACTTAAGGCTAAATGTGTTTAGTGAACGATATAGAGACAATGCTCTGGTGTTAATGGGTGATACAAATAAATTAAGATATCTTTTGAACATATTTCCAACAAAAGCTGCTAAGTTTCTTACAACAGCTTATCTAAGAAGGAGCACTGTGACTTATCATCAGCATCAATTAGCACTGCAATTATAATGGCTCAACATCTATAACTGTATAACATTTTCATCTTTTTTGTATGACCATGCAATAATATAATCATGTTTTTATTTATTATTTACTTGTCCTTTGGGATCGTAAAGCCCATTCTGTTTTGCTTTAAAGTAGAATATGGCTTAAGGCGGTGCTAGGAGGAGTGTGATATTTACCTCTCATGAACAGACTCAATAAAACCGAGTCTGCTTCTTTTCTCTGCTTCCAAGGGATCACCCTTTCAGTATATATTGTTTATTTCTCAGGGAACTTATAGGCCCGTAATGTCGGATATATTACTCATTTGATTATAGTATGTAGTATTTAACAATACCGAGAAAAATAAATTTAGGACATAAAATGCATGTCAATTCCATAGACGAGATACAAAGCCATGTATGTTCGGGTTCAATGGTAAAGTGACATATATATGAACAATAATAATGCTACAAGGTCATTTGTACCACAATAGCCTAAATACACACTATGCATCATGTAATACCCGAGGATATCCACAGCATATGTTAGTTATTGTGGTACAAATACAATAGAGCATATGTCTTGCACGTGTACGGACGATAATGCACTCGTTAACGCTCGTGCATTATCTCCCCGTATACGTGCAAAAACTCATGCTCTATGTAATATTTATAGCATGATTTTTCGAGTATATGCGATTTATACTGCTTCTCGAGAGCCGCAGACCCGAGAGTGCAGTATAAATCGCATACGAGAAAAATAGGCTATAAATGTTTTGTACCAGAGCCATTATCCATCCATGCATGTGCAAGAAGGTTTAGGGCTTTGCATTTTTTAGTAAAATTAACAGTTCGATTCAATCAAGAAATAGCATTATCACGCGACATGAGCATGACCCATGTTTAGATTATTGTAGCCAATCGCCTTGTATATTATTGGGCAAATGCGATGTCAAGGAGTGCTGTTTTGGTAATGGTGTAGTCGTTTTGATTGACAGGTGTGTTGTACGTTCGTAAAATTGAGTAGACCACAGGGCTTACCCCAGGATTTTTTTAAGGAGTGGTGGCATTTTTTGCGTACAAAGGGGGATGGGTGTGGGAAAGGGTGTGGTACCCCCTTCCCGCGTCATTTTTTTTTTAATGGCAGTTGAAAAGAAGAGATTTGGCGTATATCTGGTATCAGAAAGAATGAATGAAATAATAAAAAAAAATATTTTATTATATTTTTATTTCAAAATCTTTTAATATTAAAACATTGATTAGTGTTCGTAAATTCATCCTACTAATACACGATAAACGTACGTTCAATAAAATTATCCATAAACCCGTCATTTAGCCCCATGCGTTACAAATACCAATCAACGATACTGCTCTCCTTTAATCATGACCAAATTGGGCAATAAACCAAATTTAATTAGCGGCACTCACTCCCCTAATCATCTTTTGTTTACTTAACACTTAGCATATAACCTGCCATACATAACACAAGCCCTGTGTATTGAGTACCACGTCACCATGGTATAACTGCCGAATCTGTCATTTATAGCACGGCTGAAATATACCGGCATTTATAGCACAGTTTAGGCTCAGACCTTCAGGTTTATGAAAATTATATCATAAGCAAGAACAAAGGAAAACCATTAGAGCTATGGTACAAGTATACCTCCCTTTTCATTGAATAAGAATGATTTTCGATAACCTATACAAGTATTTTCCGAACATATTTGCTTTATTTTTATCACCGACTTTGTTAACAAGTATAGGATAGAGCATGAGTTTTGCACGTGTACGGGGAGATAATGCACGAGCGTTAGCGAGTATTATCGTCCGTACACGTACAAGACTCATGCTCTATTGTATTTATCCACAATAACTAAAATATGCTATGTGTATCCTCGGGTATTACACGAGGCATAGTGTGTATTTAGGCTATTGTGGTATAAATATATAACATTCTTTTTGATCACATTTTAGCGTTTTTTTTACATGACAGAATGGTCAATTCTTGTCACCAAATAATAAATGTTCAAAGCAATAAATTTGTATAACGAAATAATTTGTTTTTAATATATGGCAGGTAATTATGATACTAAGGCTTAGAAAACAATAAAACAAAACACTCTTATCCCTTAAATATATACGTCAATTATGATTATTTGAATGTTGATACCATTCGACAAGATACTTGTACATGCCGAGAACATATACCTTTAATGAAGTTAGTCATATATAAGTAAGTCAGTAATGTATTTATTATGATGACATGTGTAAACAAATATATATACTGAGAAAAATGTTTAGCACGTCTTTTTAGGAGCATATATTAAACATATGAACCTTTATATATTTGTCTGAAGTTATTAGCCATGCTAGATATGTAAACTATTCATTTTCAAATGTGTTGTCTTTGTTTATTGCCCCAAAGCGTTGGAGTTGAAATTTACTCATTAACGAGACATACCTCTCATTGTTCACCGTCTCTCCCGCTTCCTCCAACATTGATTTCAAGATGGCAAGGTGTTCTCTTTTCTTTGATATATCTTCTAAAGTTCTGAAAGTATAGCATACACATACAATATATTTTGTGATGTAATATACAGGCACAAATGAGAAAAATGGTCCTATAGAAACCACAGCAATCTAACGCAGTGGCACCGTAGGTCCGCACTGCACCATAAACCAAAATATGAGCATATTTAAAATGTCAATGAAAACGACAACATGTAACATAAAGAGTGGTGAAGACAGGGTTAACGACTAGGAACGGTCAGTATGCAATAAGGCCTACATGTTAGCTTAAATCGATTTTATGTGTACACAAGCTCGCTATTAACCTGTCTGCAACGCCAAATTGACAAAACAGTGTAAATAAAAGCATATCATTTGGTAACCATTTGGTTATCATAGAGGACACATTCGTGGCAACATACATTTCTTTATTCTATGTAATAAACATGAACAGAATAACAATGGATTTGTTATTTAGTTTAGGAAATTGGTGTTTTGGATTTGGATTTTTATATTCGTAGTATGTATCAAAATGCATATACTAAACCATGTTATTAAAAGGGAAATAAATATGCATTAAGCAATGGTGGATTCAATATGTTTGTATTGAAGTGAACAATACACGCGAGTTGTCCGTCCGTCCGTCCGTTAACTGTTGCCTCGTTAACACGATAAGGCCTTCATTTTTCATCCGATCTTTACCAAACTCTACCATATTGTTGATATCAAGGAAAGCTCGGACGAGTCGAAAACCATCTAGATCGGACCATTTACGTCGGAGTTATGGCCCTTGATTTTCTGAAATATGCTATAACTTAGACTCGTCAACTGGATAAGAACATCATTTTTCATCGAATCGATACAAAACTTTACCAGATTGTGATATCAATGAAAGCTCGGACGAGTTTGAAAATCAGGAGTTATGGCCCTCGATTTAGTTAAAAATTGCTACATTTTGCATCGTTAACACAATAGGGCCATCATTTTTTATCCAGTCTTTCTCAAACCAGATTGTTAACATCAATAAAATCTTGGAAGAGTTCGAAAACCAGCCTTTATATTTCATCCGATCTTTGCCAAACTCTACCAGATTGTTGATGTCAATAGAATATCAGACAAGTTCGAACACCAGCCAGACTAGACCATTTGCACCGGAGTTATGGCCCTTGATTTCTGAAATATGTTATAATTTGGTTTCGTCAACAAGATAGCGCCTTCATTTATCGTCGGAACTATTCCAAACTTTACCAGATTGTTGATGTCAACAAAAGCTTGAATGATGTTTAAAACCAGCCAAATCAGACCAGTAACACCAGAGTTATGTCCCTTGATATAGTTAAACTTGCTGTATTTTGCCTCGTTAAAGACGATAGGGCCTTCACTTTTCATCAAACTTTACAAGACTATCGACATGTTCGAAAACCAACCAAATCGGATTAGTACACCCTTGATTTTAGTTCAAAATTGCTGTATTTAGCCTCGTAAAGATGATAGGGCCTTCATTTGACCGGATTTCAATAAGGATCAATACCAAGCCTAGTTGTACATATCGTCACTGTGTTCCGGTTGAATGATTTTGGCGGAGTTATTGCCCTTTAAAGGTTTTAATACTCAAACCTTGTCTGGACTAGTTTTCATTAACCTTTGGCCAAATGTAAACGAAACAGTTTATGGATGATCAGTTCTAGGTCTAGTTGTGCATATCGTGGACGTGTTCCGGTTGAATACTTTTTGGCAGAGTTATGGCCCTTTAAATGTTTTAGTACACAAACTTTGTCTGGACTAGTTCTCCTGAACCCCTGACCGGATTTCAGCGCAACATTGCAGGGATGAGCAGTGCCAAGCCTAGTTGTGCATATCGTCGTCGTGTTCCGGTTGACAGATTTTTGGCAGAGTTATGGCCCTTTAAAGGTTTTTGGTATACACACTTTTTTTCTGGGCTAGTTTTCCTGAACCCCTGGTCGGATTTCAACGACTATTGACAAGGATGATCAGGATCAAGCATAGTTGTGCTTTTCGTCGCCGTATTCCGGTTGAATGATTTTTGGAGGAGTTATGACCATTTGAAGCTTTTAATACAAAAACTTTCTCCAGACTAGTTTCTTCTGAATAACTGGCCAGATTTCAACGAATCTGAGTACCAAGCCTAGATGCGCCTATCATTGCCGTGTTTTGGTTGACACAGTGATGGTCCTTTTACGGGTTAAATACTTATATTGCCTATTGATGCTGCCTTGTTGGTTAGAGATTAGATCATGGCGGGGATTTCTTTATTTACACTGTCCTGTTTTAATGGGTTGACAGTAGGGTAAGTGTGAGGTTTGGTGCACCCTAGAACCGGTTTAAACCCCCAGTGGCCTTTGTTGCCACTGACCGTTCCAAGGCGGTAGCCCTATTGTCAACCCTTTTGTGTTTGTGATGTCGTTTGCATTTTTTATTACTTTTGCCTTCTCGTTTGTCTGTTTGCGTGTTTGTTTTTGTGTTTTGTGGTTGGCTTTCGTCCTGTCCGATATTTTTATCTTTGTCCCGACTAATTCTCCTGATCAGATTTTCAACGAATCTTGGCAGGGACAATCAGTACCAAGCCTAGTTGCGTTTATCATCGCCATGTTCCGGTTGAATGATTTTGTTGACAGAAGCATGACCCCTTATACATAAACTTTATCTTTAGCCATTAGAGCGTCCACATGCACTCTTGGGCCTCTTGTTTAAAAGTCGCGCCACCCTTCACCTGAAAATAAAACATGTTTGTGTGCGGATTGTTTGGCTGTGAATTGTTTTAAAAAATCTGACCACTCCATCTAATCACAAATCCTGCATCCGCCCCGGGTAAGCCCCCGAGTGCAGTATAAATCACAAATGTATACGAGAATGCTATACCATGTTTTTTGTACCATAGCTGTAGTGGTTTTCACAAATGGTCGTTGGGTACACCTTGCCATAATTGCCAACTCTGTCAGTTATAGCACGGCTGAAGTATACCGGCAGTTATTGTACATGTCTTCAGGTTAATGAAAATTATATAATAAGCTGGAACAAAGGAAAACCATAGAATATATAATATTCTTGCATACCGGACAAGGAAATCCGTCATTTTACCGGAGCTAAATATTTTCGCCTCATTCTAGGGTCGAGATAAAAGTCACGCGCGCACCGACATCCGGTATGCAGGAAAACATGCAAATCGTTAGTAGCTAGCGGCGTCAACGCGCAACATGTCTCTGATATGAAGAAACAGAATCTGTCATGGGGATTCGGTGCAGACCCTTGGTATAAGTGTTTTAATCGGAAGCTCGGCAGAGCCTCGGTTCCTATTAAAACACTTATACCTCGAACGTAATTATACTGTTATATGCTTGTTTGGAATGTATCGAATAACACTCGTCGTGTAGAACTATTAGCGTACACTTCACAGCTTTATTGCTGAATCCTCCACCAATGGAATCTGGAAAGTCGTCAAATGACCTTAGCTGCTGGTGCGACTATAACATCCAATTCAATCTAATTTAATTCAATTATTGTTGAAGTTTGTATTTTTTTATTTACACTTATATGGTGACATGTACGAAATGGTGCTATAGTTTAAATTCATGTATTGTTTGTCCCCTTCGATTTCATCGTACACACGACTAGATATACTGGTACAAAATGTTGGCGTACTTATATAGTAAAACATGATGCTTTGCTTTGTTTGTTTGTTTGGTGTTTTTCGCCTCCCGCCATCCGTAAGAATCGACACGTTCTCACTTACAAGTCGAGCTCCTAGTGAGATTCGAACCCGCAGCGGTGAGAGGCGATAATATTTACAACGCAACGTCGTTAACCACTCGGCAACGGAGGCATTTATTAATTAAAAAAAACAACTCTGTTATATGTAATATCTAAAATGTTTTAGAATGTTTAAACTGTTTTAGAATGTCCCTATCATTGCGATCCAATCCAAACAAAACATTAAATACAATATTTTTACCCTTTAAAACACTTTTGGTTGTTTCCAATGACAATGTATGCAATAAAATGGCTTATTGGAGAATTTACTAGAACATGTTTATGTAAGTATTTATTGAAGTCGAAAAGGAAATGCAGCATTCACAGAACACAGTCAACCAAAAGCACGCAATCAAAACAAACAACAATACCAAGGGAAAATAGAAGCAAAGTATTGGACATCACAAACATAAAAGGGTTGAAAATAGGGATGGAAAAGCTGGTATTAGAAGCATTTTATAACGGATATTTCGACAATAAAACATGTTTAAAACATTTAAGACTGACACAACCTTCTAACCTGCTTAAAATTACCTATTAAATGTTTTAATTTTACAATATGCAAACGTTTTAAGCCAAAATTTAGGTTTTATTTCATACCCCAGCCAACCCCGTTTTCCCTTCTTGGGGAAAGGGTTGGATAGGGTATGAAAGTTAATACTCGGACCACGTAATGTGAGTCCAATGCACCAGACCTCACTCTTATCCTAGTGTCATCCCCCCAAAAAACACGGACAGTGTAAATAAAGAAATCCCCTCCAGGTTATATCCTCTTAGCAATTATTTTGAAAACAACAACAGCAACAACAACAACAAAAAAAGAAATCTAAAAGCATGCACTATTCCGATTTTTATATCTTCTCGAATCAAATATCAAAATATCATTTTATGTTAAAACTCGATCGTCTACATATTTCTTATGCACAAATATTTCTGATTTATAGTCAGCTATATTTTTTCTTTTCGAAATAACGTTCCTCTACCAGAATAAAGACCAACGATAATTGCTGTAACCATATGGTGGCCTCTTATAATAGTCCAGAATAATTTAATGCCGTATTCATTTAGGGAAAGTCGAAATGTATTTTGAATAAAGGCGACTGCGCAATAACGATATATCGATCATGTTTGTGCCGTTTAAAAAATATATTTTACTGATAAAATGATATTCTAAAAACGAGATTCTATCAAATACCATGCACGTTCACTCCAAGTATATCTTTATTTGTATAAATAAGAGAAATCTATTTTACCGTCATTTTATTCTCGAATATGTAAGAGTATAATTGAGTAAGTAAAAACAATACATCTTATGTAAACATTCCCAATAGGTCTATACAGTAATTATACATACACATATATTAAGCATTCTATACACTGCTTACAAATATATCGAACCTGTATTATCGCAACCATTATCTACTTTTACAATATAAAAGTCATTTAAGAACTCTTCTGCAACAAGGACTATCACAACTTGACGTTAGTTTAAACCCCAATCGACCGTTTTTGGTATTGACCGTTACAAGGAGGTACCCCTATAATCTCATTAAAATCAGACCCTTTACCACGCTACGATACTCTACGCTACAAGCGGAGAGTATCAAAGCGTTTTAATGAGATTGTTACCTCCAGTGTAGGGGTACCAACATGTAGTGTCGCGTGTGAGTTATGTAAATGCTACATTTATTGTTCGACCTCTTACCCGAAGGACACTTTATCTATAGAAGAAACCCTTTACTTCACTGTGTCGCCAATTGCCTTACGTAATGACAGTACTGTGTTCTTTTTAACAAAACGCACTACGTAATGGTAGTAAAGTAAAATCACCTTTTACATTCTCCAATATGGTTTCCGTTTTTGCCATTAAAGGTACATACGGTAATATTAAGGTCTGCTGTACACATTTACACGCATAACCCCAATCCCCAACCACTCCACACACACATACTGTTACACCCAAGCGCCTGCACACGTTTTTTCTTTTGTTATTCCTAACCCCTTATTCAGTAAACTGAAATTCAATTTTGTTAAATGGTGTGTTGTTTTATCAAAACTAGTGGCGTTACGCTGTTTTTTGTGTTGTTTTTTTTAAATAAAATTATTAAAAAAACATTCAACTGTATTGTGGGTAAAAGAATAGCACAATTCATATAATCTGAATAGTTTTCTGAATATATTTGCTAGAGCCACTTCTCTTTTCTGAAATTCTGAAATAGCTTTGTTTTGTAAGTAAATTTAATAAATAACGCCTTTCCGAGGTGGGGTTGCGAATGAGGTAACTTTTACTTTAACAGCATGGCTGGATAAACTTATTTTTTCAAAACCATTTGGGTGAACCTAAAGCAGGATTGTCTTGGTTACCTTTAAATAAGATGCCGAGTAAAGTTGGAGATTCCATGGGTTGCATAGTTCGTCCAAAATTAAATTAGTGTTGGTAGTTCTACAGCTTCATGGAACTTATATCAGAATTAATAGGCTTGTCTGAACAACTTCCGGAAATGTGGGGCTATTGCAATTAAAATAATCTAGTAAGACAATTAGATTTAGTGACGATTTCTTTTAGGCAAATGTCATTTTAAGGCATTCATTTAATGTTATGTGTACAATAATATTAATATTTATCATTAATATTAATTATAAGTATAGTACGAGGGTTGTTCGAAAATTTTGAGATTTTGTCGAAATTATACACCAACAGTATATTTATATCTATTAAAAAAATAAAAAGAGAACAATAAAAACGCAAAATTATACTTAGTTATATGCAGGCAGGTTAAAGTCAAACTGATACTGGATTAATAAACAGAATAGCTGATTTCAATGCTTGATAAGCTATTCAAGATTGCCAAGTGTCGCTTTAAATTATACCATCTACTATCATGTTAAAGCAATGTTTTGTTTTTATGTTTTTATTATCAATGTAACCCAATATCAATCATACTTTGAAGCTCGTGTCTGTGTTCATCGGTGCATAGAGGACTGGCGTGGCGCAGTCGGTAGAGCGGCGGATTTGTAACCGGAGGCCCCGGGTTCAATCCTCCGTGGTGCCACTTGGGCAAGACACTTTTCCTTAGCCTCGTCCGTCGGATGGGGACGTAAACCGGGCGGTCCCGTGTATCGGTCTATCCTCCGAGCACGTTAAAGAACCATAGGAATCTATTCGATAATAAGTGTAGGGCAGGTTCCCGGATTCCTATGTATCCTTCCCCTCTCTCTGGGGGCGGCTCTAAATAACCTGTACTGTGTTGAAGAGCCGTTTAAACAACATTCAATTCATCGATGCATAAATTTGCAACATGTCTTGATCTTTTAACTATTAACCCGCTACATATATTCTTTCTTTGAATTAGGACCATTCAATTTATGTGACAAAGGGGTGTTTTAAGGAAAATGACTGATCTGCAGCCGGACATTGTAAACACTGATCAGCCTGACAAGTTAAACGACAAGTTTCATCTATAAGCACGTATGACTTCTCTACACTATATACAACCTTACCACATCACCTTATCAAAGACAAGATTATTGTATTGCTTTTATTAAAAAAACTTTCGCTAGAGAAAAAACTACATTTTTGACCTGTAATAATATTAAAGCGTTTTTTTTACTAACGGCAGTTTAGACAATTAAACTATGTGGACTTGAGAAGAAGTTTGTGAAGACTAATCTTCCTATTAGATAATATTTTCTTCAGGTATGGAAATACCGTTTATAGACAAATTGTTGGTATCCCTATGGGTAGGAACTGTGCACCCCTTGTCGCAGATTTGTTTTTATAATGCCATGAAAGAGATTTCATGTTGAATCTTTCACCAGATACCCAGTCAGATGTTATTGAAGCCTTTAATGACACATCTCGGTATCTGGATGACATATTGAACATTGACAACCCTTTCCTTTCTGCTTGATTATATATACCCTGAAGAACTTCAACTTAACAAAGCTAACGCTTTTTTTCTCGATTAACATCTAACCATTGACAATGGTGAAATAATTAGCAAAACATATGACAAGAGAGATAATTTTAATTTTGATATTGTTAATTATCCCCATTTAGATGGGGATGTTCACCGAGCAAATTCTTATGGGGTCTATATGTCTCAACTTATTCGTTTTTCTAGAGCTTGTACTCGAGTTGAGGACTTTACTATTCGTAATCTTTGTATAACTATAGAGCTACTCCATCAGGGTTACCGTTACCATAAACTTCTTAAAACCTTTGCAAAATTATATTGTCGTAATCCTGATGTTCTTTCCAAATATAAAAGTAATTTAATAACTCTTCTGCGACAAGGACTATTGCAACCTGACTTCCAAGGTTAAATCTATATGAACGTTTTCTGGAATTGAATTGAATTGAATGTTGTTTAACGGCTCAATAACGCAGTATAGGTTATTTAGAGCCGCCCCAGAGAGGGGGAAGGATACATAGGAATCCGGGAACCGTGCCCTACCCTTATTATCGAATAGATTCCTATGGTTCTTTAACGTGCTCGGAGGATATAACGATACACGGGACCGTCCGGTTTACGTCCCCATCCGACGGACGAGGCTAAGGGAAAGTGTCTTGCCCAAGAACACACCGACGAAACTCAGTGGAACCACGGAGGAAACAAAACCAGTTCGATAATACAGGTGTTAGTGGTTGACCCATTTACAGTTCGTCGCTATGCTTTTCTCTTTGATTGTATGATTACCGGACAGGCTGTGGACCCTATGCTGACCTCTACCTAAATCCCAAAAGGACGCTGACGTTTGATGTTTGTCTGCAATCTTGTCTTGTCCTGCCCTCAATGTTTTTCTCTCTTGTTGCTCTGACTACTGCCAAGTGACTGATTACCTTCTTTGTGGCTTTCTAGGCTAATAGTTTTTTTTTGTATTTACATATTATACACGAGCATCTCTGTGTTTTACTTATATTGCCTAGTAATGCTGCCTTGTTGGTTAGAGATTAGTTCATGGCGGGTATTTATTTATTTATAATGTCCCGTTTTATTGGGATGACGGTAGGGTAAGTGTGAGGTTTGATGCTCCCTAAAACCTGGTTTAAACCTTCAGCGGCCTTTTTTGCTATTGACCGTTCCAAGGCGGTAGCCGTATTGTCAACCCTTTTGTGTTTGTGATGGTTTTTTTTGCCTTTTATTTATCTTTAAATTTCTTTTTTTTTCTGTGTGTGTTTGTGGTTGACTGTCGTCCTTGAATGCTACTCTTCCTGTTCGATTTTTATATTACTCGCTGATCCGGGTTTACTATGGAGGAAAAGACTATTGTAGTTTATGCTTAGCGGCTTAAAGGTAAGATATAATAACGTTTCTTGACATTTTTTATTCGTATAAATAGAATTGTTTTCATATATATTTTGTTTCATGAGCATGTGTCTATGTTATCTTCTTCGATACGAAAAGAGATTATTATTATTATTATTATTATATTGTTATTATTATTATTATTACTATTGTTATTATTATTATTATTATTATTATTATTATTATTACTATTGTTATTATTATTATTATTATTATTATTATTATTATTATTATTGTTATAAGTAGTAGTAGTAAAAATAACTATTATTATTAATCATGTTAATTAAGATTCTAATAGACCGATTCTAACATAACCATTTTCTGTAATACACGCTTGTAAAATAATCACACGACCGATTTAGACTCCAAATCAGTAGTGTGATTGCGTACTGGTCCTTTGGGACCATCAAGCCCAATCAGTATAATACCGCTTAAAGATGAATGGCCACCCTTTTTGTAGTATTATCAATTAACAAATTAAACTCTTAAACATCATATTGACATTTCTTAATAGTCCCGGAGAGGAACATATATTTAAAACCGCTACTAAGTTGTATGCAAAAATAAGTATTATTTGCATGAGGTAGATACAACTTATACCACTTCGTGACTGCACGGGAAAATGAGGTACATCTGAATTGTATAGCTGCACAACTATTGCCAGATAATTGATAAATACATTTACCTGTGGATTAATTTACCTGTTCAAAGTTTTCTAAGTCATCAAATAAAATTTCACAGATATTGCAATATGTGAATTGTAAATATATAATGTTGTGTATTGATTTCGATTTAAATAAACATAAACATGAAACAAAACAGGACCGGAGAACTTTAAGCCGGGGCTTGGTGAGAGGTGTTGCACCTTATAGACATGCACATTTTTGATATTATAAGATATAAAAAAGTAACATGCACATTTTTGATATTATGAAACATAAAAAATAACGATAAACAAGATCAATGTAACTATTCAAAATTGTTCGAAATCACAATTGAAACTTTTGAGTTTTGGTCTATTTTAAGCTGTAAACATGACAACTATTAATGTTTACTGGCCTTAAAGAACCCTTAGATTTATATAATGCATGCAATCTAATGACGACATTTGACCGTTAATTCACTTTATAATGTACTCCAGTGTCATATCTCAAAATATTAGATTCGTATCACAGTAGTTTACATATTCAATCTGATTTACGTAGAAATGCCGTACACTAATTGTGTGATAAAGACAAATTAAATGTCTGGAGACTGTTTAACATCAAGCCTTATTTGGCTTCTGAGCACTTTAAATATAATCATAAATATAAGAGACGCATACAAATGTACCAGATAATTAAATATATATGTTCAAGTTTAGAAACATTAGATACTGTTAAATCAATAATGTTAACTTCTTATTTATAATGCTTAATTAGAAATGATATTAGTTTTAATGTTTATAATGTTGTTTTATTACAACGTTAAGTAATTAAACACAAGACAGAACTAGTGAACCATATATTAATCTGTAAATCTACAAGCAAAATTTACTTGAAATGTCACTACGTCGAGGCGGCTGACTACTCGCAACTGTTGTCGTGTTGTCTCTAACGAAACGCAAATATATTAAACTATGATAACATTGATTGTTTTCCTGCAATCAATTAAACAACTGTCAATGTAAAAGTGATTTAACACCCTACTCAGACATTGTTTAATTAATTTACTTTAGATCGGAGATTACGATTGTAATACTAAGCAAATACAACACTTTTGAGAAATCCGGTTACTGTTTGCTTTAACTTATGTCACGCTTTATCAAAATTTATAATTTCCTAATTGCCAGCTATTTATTTCCATTAACACAGTGAAATTGTTGACTTTGTTATAAATTATGACAGCAACATTCTAAGGCATATAAATATCGTCGAATGGACTATGTTTCTGTGGTTGTATTCGAGAAAACCTAATGCTGCCGTGTGTATTAGAGAAGCTGGAAGTTAGTGTTTAAGTGGATTGCGTGGGTTTTTTAATATAATATCTTTATTTTCAACGTTTTTTTCATACATGGTTTGTATATACATTTTGATTTAAAACATATATAATAAAGTGTAAACTTAAGATTACACGATGTTTTTGTGGAAGATTTCTGTCCGATAAGTTTTTTTTTTAAATGGATTACATTTTTACCATTCATACTAAAAGAGAGAAATACAGCAACAACAATACCAAAAAAACAAACAACAACAAAAAACACAATACCCATCGCATTATGTATTTTCATTATTTACTCATTTGAATGTGCCTGTGCATGTATGTTATTTTATTTAAAGTTTACTACTAATAATGGCCCTATTTTAGTACTTCATTTTCTTTCTCTTATATAGTTAGTACCAATTTTTCTTTCTCGTTTTGTTAGGTTTAGTAGTTACAAATTAAAGAGGCTTACCTCTAGATTTCTTTTTTATTTCAGAATTATTTTTGTCTAGAGTTTGACTATGAGTTTGGCATGGGGAGTATATATGTTCCGCCAAATAAAAAATTATATAAAAAAGTTGGATGACGTTTATTTCAAATTATATATTCTACAAATCAACTAAACGAAGTTCGTTTTACTTTTATAACCAACACATTAATTAACAAAACTATGCGTTAACGGATGTAGGTTGAACGTAGTTCGCGTTAAAAAATGAATACTCAAGTTTTACAATCAACTTTATTAGCTCGGCACGACAACGCAGAATAGCTCGCAGAGTATCGCCATTCTTTGTTTTCTAAGCCTCGCCTAATAAACTTGATAATAAGAGGCATAGATTAAATTTCTCTGTGTAAATATCTGAGGCGAGTGATTTGATATTTACATAAGTTGTGTTGTCCGTTATAACGAACATACATAATATACAGATATATGACGGTCAATGAAAACGCACCAGTAGATTATATGGGTGTTATGGGTGTTACTCTTTATTGCTTAAGTAATTTATAATAATAAAACTGAAGGATATTAATCAACAAATACAAACACTGATTGGCTCAGAATTCCTAAACATGGTGTATAGTGTCCAATTAAAGTCACATGGATAGAAAACAAAAGTCACAGATTTTAATACCTGAGATGGCCAACCGTTTAACCGTTCCTAGGAAATCATCCAGATGTCATGTTATTCCAGCAATAAAACGTCACTTGTAACTATAGCTAAGTGAGGCCTGGTGTTATCTTGTTGGACTAACGTAAAATCGGCATGTTCTGAGACAACCAGTATTTGCATTTGTTAATTAATATCCTTCATTTTCAAATTATGCACAAATGACTTAATCAATACAATTTAACACCCATATAATCTACTGGTGCGTTTTCAGTATATAATTCTGAAGATGCCATACTAATTTCTTGTCGTTGCTTGCCTTTACACCATTTAGATGGCTTAGGTGTCATTTTATGTTTCTTTTCAATTGATGTTGTAAGAAGATTTTGAACTTTTTCTTCAACTTTGTTTTTGAATGTTTAAACACAACTACAAACAGAAACAATGGCATTCGTTAAGTGAGGTAAATAAGATTAAACAATATACAAAAACAACGGGAAAAAACAGAAGAGAAAGAATAAGCTTTTATAGCATATAAATTATGTCAACAATTTACCTAAGGCAGTCTTGAAACTAATTTAGTTCGTTGCATCTCTATCTATTCTTTAAGCAGTGTATAGCTGTAGTTCGGCTTTTTTGCGATATAGTTTAACAGGACTCAACAGAAGTGCCTGTTTTCGTGGGTAGGCAGAGTAACAGCAAACACTATTTTGTTTTGGATGGCACAACCTTGTGCGTTTTGTTCCGTATTTTTAAATTATTATTGTCTCTAATTAGATAAATTTTCTTCAAGACTCTTGTATGCTTTTTTTCAATGACCATTACATTCATTTCATTTAATATTTTGCAAGGCATAAACTTTTCGCAAAACAACAAAACATATCATGTTATCTATTGCAATCCACCTTAAGCACCTTTTTGACGCACCAATCTCTCGCCAGTCATATGCGTTCTCACGCCAGTCATATGCGTAGTGTCTGGTATTTTTGCTACTTAGACGGCTTTTCTTGTTAATAGCAAAGCTTACACTTCCATTCATGAACAGTCTCAATCAAACCGAGACTGCAATATTTTGTATTGTCAGATCGTGTTCGGCCGTTCACAAAGGTCCACTCTCATACTCTTTTACTATATAACTTTTACATTGTAAGTATGCCCTTTTAACTGTAAACGTCAAGGTTCCCATTTAATTGACGTAAAACCATTTTACTTTTGTCAGTTGAAGCATCTTGGATAACCTATAAGAACTGTCCGACTTGCGCCCTCGTTGTCGAGGAAGCCGTATTAACTTTCATGTGGCTCTTGATTAACTATTTCAGGACATTAATATATTTGATAGCTCTTAAGGGAATTCCCATCAAATCTGTGATTTCTTTTAATAATGTCGCGCCTGAAGAGAGAATAAGCTTCGGTTGCATAAGCGTAGTAAGCGCGCTCCCTCCATGAATAGATAACAGTTTCTGTAATTAAGGCACGAAACAAACACTCCAATAAATCGTGTAAAACGTCATTACACCTGATTATATGAAAGTGCACT
This sequence comes from Cyrtodaria siliqua, assembly GCA_037043455.1. NCBI lineage: Eukaryota > Metazoa > Mollusca > Bivalvia > Adapedonta > Hiatellidae > Cyrtodaria > Cyrtodaria siliqua. The sequence continues at coordinate 50,761 of JAWPHD010005034.1, forward strand.
TCATCATTTGATTACGAAAGATAAAAGCCTTGGACATGTTGAATGTCTTCAGCGCTTTGACCCCTTTGCTTCGCATCATAAAATTTATGAATCCGACGTCTTGGGATAATTATCGTAGTCAGCACAAGGAACCACACATTGAGCTCGCCAAAGACTTTTATGATAAAATACTTTTTTTCTTTCAAATTGCTTTAATATCTGGAATTTCGCCATGGTTTTATATTCCCCCGCAATTTCAGCGGAGGAAATTGATATGCCACAAAAGAAGTTGATGCTTAATTATATTAATACTTTAATAATTGACTTCCGTGTTGTGTTGAGCAATTCGAACAAGAACGCAAATGCCATATAGAGACACTAAGAGTATCATGTATCATAGTTGCCATGTTTTGTGAAACTGTATGTTGTATCCTCATGGACTTTTAAGAACTTTGGAAATAAAGTTATCTTATATCATAAAAATAACAGCAAAGCCCCGTCCTATACATTTTGATATTTTAAATGTAACACATGGATTACATTTAAATAAGCAAAATATAAAATGAAAAGAGCTACAACAAGGATAAAATGTAGGCAAGGTATGTGAAACCACACAAATAAAAGGGTCAAACAAAATATGACAACGCTGGTTTAGATAGGGCCTTACCTAATGAAATTTAAATTGCCTCCAAATATTTAACCTTTAGTTGAAGAATAACCTGACTAAGTAGATAAAACACCTGATCTACTTTAAACATATTTTATTGCTTTTTACATAATACAGCAAAAGGGTTGGGCCACAAGTTATACCAACGTTAGATTCGGCCCTCCCCAATATACCTCCTCCAAATACCTGATCTATTGATTGTAATACATAAAGACATAACACCACTTGATTTATACTTTATTTGTAATGTAATTTAAGCATAGATAAACTTTTATATACTAATACTGCGTTTTGGGTGGTACAGAGCGTTTACAAGGAAATTATCATTTCTTGCATGGCGGATACGGTTAACCGCGTTTAACATGGGTGATGGAAAGTCTGTTCTTAAACATGGGGGAAGATAAATGTCGCGCGCTGATATCAACAATGACTGTTGCATGACGTCATTGTGCAAAAAAACACGCACAACTTAGTACTTGGCGACGTCAACGTGCAGAATGTAAATGATATGCAAGAAAAAATCAATCTTGGGTATCCGGTTCTGTTAGAGAAATTTTAACCCTCGGTATAATTGTTTTAATCGCAACCTTGGCAGAGCCTCGGTTCCGATCCGATAAAAACAGTTATACTTCGTGTTGGAATTCCCCATCTTTACCGGACACCTATGAAAAATTATTATATTCTGTAATGGGCTAACCATTTGTACGAGCGTTTTCCATGTTAACGGATATACATATCATACACACCTTTGATATTTTTCTATGACGGCCGGATCATCTATAAACTGAGAGCGTTTGCCGGGACTGTGACCACTACTTAACCATCCACTGGACGCCATTGCATTATCCAGAGCTGCAAGCGCGCAATGATGACTGTTTAATCCAAACCGACATGCTCGTTTTCTGAAAGGAAAGATGAAAAACAACATACTTCAAATTAGAGAATATTTGAAAAAATATCTTATAAGTACGGAAAAAGGGATTCTTCGGAAGCAACGAACACAAACGACTGAGGAAAGTAGCCTCGGACACCCGGCCCGCTTCTGATTTTTTCTATACGCTATGCTACACGGAACCAGGGCCTGGGGAAAATAGGACGTGTGAAATCGCCCAAACGTTTTTGGCGAGATTTTTGGAGATTCAACGAGACTTTCAAAAAGGATATTTTTAAGTTAATTTAATAATAATTTCTTATTTTTAACTTATGAGAAGCAGCAAGTGACGTTAAAACGTTTAACTGATGCATCAACAATTGACGTTGTACGTTTATTAACAACATGACGTCACGCAAACTTCGACTTTATGCGCGTGGCCGAGACTAAGAGGAACGTTGCAGACTTTTGTTCATTAAGGGAAATGCAAGATGCAACACTCCTATTGCAAACTATAGAAGCTTCATTACAATCTTTTATTAACGATCATTGTACTGTTATATGATTTCTTTTCTAACATTTAACAAAACATTATTTCGGATAATTATGTCAGATGACCCAAAATTATATCAAAAAACGATTTTAGAGACTATTTAAATATCAAAAACACTTTATATGTAAATATATGTAGATCTATGTATATGCATTTATTTATTTAATGTGGTTCATTATAAAGTGAAGAGTCTATTGGACTTTCTATGTGATGTAGTATAACAAAACTCTTCTAAACATAATATAGAGTTTAATAAACATTGTTCTTTTTTCCATAGTACAATAAAAATGTGTGCGTTCAACACACATTTGAAACGACCAAAGGAATAATCTATTCCGTAATGTGCTTAATGTATAGACAAATTGATAACAGTAGTTTCGGTCTGTCGCTTTTTTGATCATTTCGTTCTTTCGCATTGAATGTTTTTTTTCAGTATTTCGACACCAAAACCACGTTGCTGTTCCTTCGACCGCAAAGCCACGCTATATGTTTTCGACTTTCATGTTTTCGTTTTTTTCGCCTCGAACGATCGCAAACGAAAGATTGATTGAATTGGATTTTATAGTCGCACCAACAGCTAAGGTCATATGGCGACTTTCCAGCTTCGACTGGTGGAGGAAGACCCCAGGTGCCCCTCCGGGCAATTTTCGTGCACGGGCGGGCACCTGGGTAGAACCACCGACGTTCCGCAAGCCAGCTGGATAGCTTCCTCACATAAAGATTCCTAGGCTCCTGAGGGATCGAACCTACAGCGGTGAGGGGCAAGTGATTGCAAGTCAGAGACTCTAACCACTCGGCCACGGACGAAAACGAAAGAACGACACTGGCGGAAATCAGCGACTCAAGATTACTTGAGCTCTGGCAAAACGTTTACATAAACCATCGATTTGTTCAACTCACGTTGTGAATAGGGACATACAGACAATTTCCATTTGAATCTGCGATCTTGTTAGATTTTTCCACCTTCCAATGCGATGAAGGATCGATTGCAGGCTTTTGCAATGAAACATGAAAACATGCAATGCCGATCATGTATTAAAACGTATGAAAACTTGATATGACATGTGTCTTAGAAAGTAAGGGTCAAGGAAATATATCTGATAAAATGTATTAAGTATAAATAACAACTGTTGTTTTCTTTAAATTATTTTTGATTGTCATCCGTCTTGTTTTATCTTTACGTATCAAATGTTCTTCAGGCAGTTGGACTGTCCGTCTTGCCTTTGCCAGAGAATTTGAAATGCATTTGTATCTGTCATTCAATCACATTTCATTTGCTATGAAGTTGTTATCCATTTGAAACTTTTGAAGTTTTTAAATTTTATCATCCTTTATTATTATTTATATTTAGCATATATTATTTATATTTATTTATATATACTATTTATATTTATAGCTTTACTGTAAAATTAATTGATTGTTAAGCTCTGTGTAAAACAGCATTGCTGTTCTGCTCTTATAATTGGGATAACACTAGGGTAAGCGTGAGGTTTGCTGCACCCTAGAACTTGGCTGAAGCCCCAATCGGCGTGTTTGGCACTGGCAGTTCCAAGGCGGTCCTTTTTTGGTCACCCCTTTTATGCTTGTGGTGTCCCATGCTGTGTTCTTATTTTTCTTATAATTGTTTGTTTTATTACGTGTTTTTAGTTGACTGCGTTCTATGAATTCTACATTTCCTGTTCGACTTTTATACCTTATTAAGATGTTTTATTTAGTTGTAGGCAGTGTCCTTATAGTGTGAAATGGCATGGCGTGTTCGTGTTGTTGTTGAAATGTAAAGTCGCTAAAGTAAAAGTGATGTCAGAGGACTGCTTAATGGTGTACTGTTACACTTTATAGGCTTTATCGCTCCAGAAAAACACTTTATAGGCTTTATCGCTCCAGAAAATTGTCATATTGTCTCCATCACCCAATATTGACAGCGCCAGGTTATCAATTTATATTAATTCATTAGAAAGATATTCTGTAATGGTATACAGACAAATAAAACAAATGCTCGAATTGATTGGATGTTCTCAGTTTGCTTGACAACGTTACAGTAGTATTTGTTCAGTTTTCTAAACATCGTAGTATTATTTGCCTGATATTTTACTGCTATTAAGCTACTTTTATCAACCAATTATGTGGTTGTGCATGCATTTCTTTTACAAGAGACCCAATCGACCTGAACACTTCATTTGGTAAACAAGGGTTGTTGTTTCTTTCTGTGCGTGTTTGTGGTTAACTGTGGTCCTTGAATGCTGCATTTCCTATTTCCTATTTGACTGTTATATCCACTTTTATTAAATGTAGTTGCATACGTTTGTTCATATATTATTGGCCATCTTTGGTAACTATATTCACAGTATTAATAGCCATCTGGAAGATTTGACGACGACAAAGAAATACACAGGCATATATAAATGCACTTAAAGAATCTGAACATCTAATTGCAAAATACTGAACTAACAACACAAGTCTTCAAAAACATTGTCCAAATTGTTTCTATAACCTAAATCGGCTTTCAGGACGTTTTTTCGTTTACCCAACATAACTGTATGTAAACCTTGTATCGTATTTGAAATTCAGATACGCAGGCAGATGTTATTGAAGCCTTTAATGACATCTCTCGGTATCTGGATGTTAACAAAGCTAATATATCCGATAATAACGCTTCTTTTTTTTAATTTAGATGTCTCGATTAAAAATGGTGTAATAATTAGCAAAATCTATGACAAGAGAGATGCTTTTAATTTTGACATTGTTAATTATCCCCACTTGGATGGTGATGTTCCTCGAGCAACTTCTTATAGGGTGTATGTGTCTCAACTTATTCGTTTTTCAAGAGCTTGAGGACTTTAATATTCGTAATCTTTGTATAACTAAAAAGCTGCTCAATCAGGTTACCATTACCATAAACTTCGTGAAACCTTTGCAAAATTTTATTATCGTAACCCTGATATTCTTTCCAAATATAAAAGTATTTTAAGGACTATTCTGCTACAAGGACTATCACAACTTATGGTGATGTGATTTATAAACTTCGTAAGATTCTTGGTCATGATCACTTTCATACTATCTTTGTTAAACTTTTTAAAAAGTTTATCAAAAGAGGTTATGACCATATCATTTTGCAACGTACTGCATGCTTGGTGGTGGACCCTTTTACAGTTCGCCACTATGCTTTTCTCTTTAATTGTACGATGACCGACAGACTGCGGACCCTATGATGACGCCTACCTAAAGCCCATTGGGACGGTGGCGTTTGCTGTTTGTCTATGATCTTTCTTGTCGTGCTCTTAATGGTTTATTCTTTTGTTGCTCTGGCTTCTGACAAGTCAATGAGTACCTTCATTGTGACTTTCTAGGCTATTTTTTTTTGTGTATTATATCTACACGAACATATTTGTGTTTTACTTATATTGCCTATTGATGCTGCCTTATTGGTTAGAGATTAGATCATGGCGGGGATTTCTTTATTTACACTGTCCTGTTTTAATGGGATGACAGTAAGGTTAGTGTGAGGTTTGGTGCACCCTAGAACCGGTTTAAACCCCCAGTGGCCTACTTTGCCACTGACCGTTCCAAGGCGGTAGCCCTATTGTCAACCCTTTTGTGTTTGTGATGTCGTTTGCATTTATTATTACTTTTGCCTTTTGTTTGTTTGTTTGCGTGTTTGTTTCTGTGTTTTGTGGTTGACTGTCCTCTTTGAATGCTACTTTCCCTGTCCGATCTTTTTATATTTCTTTACAATGACACTCATAAATGGCACAAACCAACCGGAAATTGTTACTTTAACTTACATATATGTTTTATTGGTAATTATTTCGTTAATTTTCAAAGAAAGTGCGGATATACTGTGGTTGGTCCTGCGCGTCCTTTACTATATAACGGGTTTGCCATTTGATGTACGGATCTTCTCTTCTATGGGAGGGGAATTATGGCAATATGTGTTAAACTATATTTTATAGTTCCCCGTAATATTCATACATGATTTTAAAGGAGTGTGCTCATATTTAGCAAAGGGTTTTCTCATGATGTTCAAATGACAACACAAGTCTTGAATCCAGGTCTGACTCCTGGGGCAGAGGTCAAGATCAAAAGGTCAAATTCATCTACAGATAATGAATATTCAAGTCACATGTTACAATATCTGTCTATGAAATTCCTTACATGCTATTAGTAATGATATGCATATACAATATTAAACGGCTTTTGTGAATTTATATACAGGTCCTATGCTCATATGGAGTCGGCGTTTTAGTGTTTCCTCGTTACTTAAAATATCCCTATATCAGGTGAAAAGAACGGTGTGCATGTAGATGACACAGCATCTCGAGGATTCATTCCAAACTGTTGTATCTTCTTCTTTATTCATATGTAGTTACAACAGTTTTGCGCTGACCCCTCGATCTGCCGAGGATGTTTATCAGCCAATCCCCCACTTATGATGTAGTGATACTCACCTAATTTATTAAATACTTACTGATGATCGACTAGATCGATAACTATTAAAGTTAATATTGAAACTCCGGTTAATCATTGAAGCAGTACTTATAATCAGCTTCGTCATTGAATACTCACCGATAATCTCTAAATTAATAAACCAATAGCGATAATCCTCTAATTCAATACACTAATGCTGTTAATGAGCTAAATCATTGAATATTTACTGATAATCAGCTAATCATTTAATACTTACTGATAATCAGCTAAATTGATAATGAGCTAAATCATTGAATACTTACTGATAATCAGCTAAATCATTGAATACTTACTGATAATGAGCTAAATATTTGAATACTTACTGATAATGAGCTAAATAATTGAATACTTATTGATAATGAGCTAAATCATTGAATTAATACTGATAATCTGCTTAATCGATATCATTGAATACTTACTGATAAGCAGCTAAATCAGTGTCTAAACTGGTAACTGTGTCCGTAAGGGAACTTAGACTCGTGTCCTTATTTGCATTTTTGTAATTCTGTAAAAGCCTGTAAAATAAAAATGAAGAATCACACAATAATTTGTTTCTATGAATTGTTCAAATTAACAGTTTTATTGACGCCAAAACCTTGTTTAGCAAGCTGTGAAAAGTAATATTAAATAACGCACAGCGGATGGCACTATCCATTTAAACAGTGTATTAATATAAATATCAACGCCATTTCGTTATTGTTTTACTTTTAAATCTTTATGATTATAAATACAAATATTATAAACATTTTTTATATTGTAATATCCTTTACCATTGTGTTTTTGAAAAACATCTAGGAGGTTTTCACGAAATTCAGCATTACTCAATACCATCTAACGACCTTTGCATGACAAAACACTATTATCTAAATTAAAGAAATTAACTATTGTTCCAGGATTCCGAAATTAATAAATCACAAACATCAATTCTTGCTGCAACGGAAGTCACATGCCTCGTCCACGAATGTAAAAAATGATTTGGTTGATCGTAATTAAGGCGTCGTTGTTATACTCGCAAGTGTGGGCAATAGATTGTTTACTGAACTGAAGTGGAGGTATGAAACCACCAATTATTTTCCCCATATTAATGATTTCCTGCAATTTCAACTCAAGTATGGATAATGTAGCAGAGTAATTTTCATATGGAAAACTAGTTTTCTACTTGTAAAATCAACAGAAAATGTGGGATCAGAAGACATGTAAAGAAAGCTCTTGTTTGTTTACTAAACAGGTCAAGGGTACAGCTGTTTTCATGGATAGTTGCTCACAAGGTTTATACATAGATTCGTAAATTGGAAAATCTTCATTAATAATCGAGAAAAAAACATCAATACACTTCTTATACATAAAACAACAAAATCGAATTGTATTTGGCCATTTCCCCCTATTTATAATGTTCATTTACAACACAAACGGAGGGACTACTTTTTAATATAGGAACTACATTCGATAACACCTCAGAGGTTATACAATTGGTGGTGTCAAACCCGGACGTGTAATCCTTGTAATCGTTGTTTGCTTTAAATGCGTGTTTTAGATGACTGTTCTCTGTGAATGAAACATTTCCTGTTCGACTTTTGTATCTACTAAGTTCAGTACAATAGTGTGTTTTTAAATGCGTGAAGATCTCGACCAATAGGAGACCATTATTATAAGGTGAATGAAATTATAAAATGATTATTATCCATACCGCAATAAAAGACACAAACAGTTATTTTAATATATTTCGGTTTTTGATATATGTCGTAAAATAACGGTGACTCCAGATTATCAGCAACTTATTCAATGTTGGTGAACAGGAAAGGCAGGTAATGTCTAATGGTTGTCTTCAATCGTTTACGCGTTATTCTTCTGTTGCTCTGGCTTCTGTGCCCTCAATGTTTTTTTTCTCTTGTTGCTCTAGCTTCTGCCAAGTCATTGACTACATTCTTTGTGGCTTTCTAGGCTATTGGGTTTTGTATTTATAAATACACGAGCATCTTTGTGTTTTACTTATATTGCCTATTAATGCTGCCTTGTTGGTAAGAGAATAGTTCATGGCGGGGATTTCTTTACTTACACTGTCACGTTTTATTAGGATGACAGTAGGGTAAGTGTGATGTTTGGTGCACCCCAGAACCTGGTTTAAATCCCCCAGCGGCCTTTTTGCTCTTAACCGTTCCAAGCCAGTAGCCCTATTGTCAACCCTTTTTGTGTTTGTGACGTCAAATGCCTTTATTCCTTATTAACACTACCTTTCATGTTAGTCGTTTTGGGTGTTTGTTGGTTTACTGTGTTCTGTGAAAGTTGCATTTCCTGTTCGACTATTATTCTTATTTTTATGCAAACAGCAAAATCGGTTGTCGCCATTGTCACAGAAAATGTTGTTTACAAACAATAATTGCGTGTTCAGGAATCATATGAAGTGTATCTGGTTATTCTCATATTGCTCTGGATTCTGCCAAGCAACTGAGGTCTTACTATGTGGTTTTCTGCGCCTTTGGTTGTTATATTAATTTATACATGATCAATTTTGCATTTTAGTTATATCGCATATTAAGGTGCCTAGTTTGTTATCGAATATTTTCTTGTATACACTGTCCCCAGGGTTTGGGTCAGATGTGGTGCACCCTATAGTCTGGCTTAAACTCCCAGTAGCCATTTTATATCGCCTATTAATGCTGCCCAGTTTGTTAGAGGATATAGTCTGGCGGGGATTTCTTTATTTACATTGTCGCGTTCAATTGGGAGAACAATATGTTAAAAGTCAGGTTTGGTTCACCACCCCTCCCCCCCCCCCCCACCCCACCCCATCCCTTATTTTAACTTCAAAACGGCCTTTGAAAGTACTTCCTGTTAGTTAAATTCATATTGCAAAATACAAACACTCACTGTAAGTTAGGATGGAGATCATCGTCGGAGTCTTGAAGGTTTGCCGTCGCGCCTTGTGTTGTTATGTACACAACAACATAGAGAAACAACGGTACACGTGCACATGTGGAGCAAATCATCCTGAAAATATAGATACAACAGTCAAAAATAGAAAACAAATGAGAAAAATGATCCTATTGAAACCACAACAATCAAACACTGCACCACAAACCGAAATATGAGCATATTTAAAATGTCACTGAAAAGGACTATACGTAACTTTAAGAATGGTAAAGACATGGTTATCGACTTGGAACGGTTAGTAAGTAATAAGATGAAAAGTTGAAGTAGTACATTCATTATTCATTTGATAATGTTGGTTGCTTCCTGAATATTTTTTTTACGTCATTTCCCGTACATTTTATGCTATATAGGACGAGTGATATGTTCGTCATGTAGGCAGACTACGCACTTTTTCCTGGGTATAACCAGTACTGTATATTAGTACCGCCAGCCATCCGTAAGAATCGACACTTTCACAGTGGGATTCGAACCTACAGCGGCGATAGGCTAGAAGTTCATTTAATAATGTAATAGTATATTATATATACATGTATTTATATTCTACAATGTGTATCGTGTCAGCTTTGGTATTTTTTGGAAATACACATATAATATACATTATTTTTACTTTTTTACTTTATAAAAATACATGTTTTGTCCTGTCAGCTTTGGTATTTGATTGAAATATATTTTGCAAATACGAATATACTATACTTAAATTTGAATTGTTTAAAGTGTCTAATGCCTTTATATGTCTATTCATAAGCAAATGTGATCATGTTTTCAGAAACATCTTATAATCACTTTAATTAACATTTAATTTATTGAACTTATTTAATTTCGACTGAAGTGCTATATTTCAATATCAATTTATTTAATTTGAAAGTCTTTCCCCTATAAGCAATTTTGATGAGATACTGGTATGTGCATTGCAACATCTCAGCAAAAATACGATTTCTTTTTGGGATAATAATAACCCCTCAATGTGTGCAACTTGTCAAAATAGACTATACACATTTGATCATTCAATAAATAGAGCGTCTATCGGACAAATCCGTCAAATTAACATCAAATGTGACACGCAGAGAGTTGTAGATGTCAGTTATTTGATAATGAAGAAGAAATTACCATGGAATAACATAAATAATCCAGGATAAATCTCTTTTGAGAAAGACACTACTTGTACCTAGCTACCGCAGTGCTCACCACAGTGTATTGCTGCAAGGATATTTAATCGCCATTTTAGCTAAATTTCCACTGTATTTGACGGGCATTTGTTGATTTACATTTATACATAGTTTATGTTACTACCATATCATTATTTGTAAATAGTTTTATCTATATATATATTTACATTAATTTTTAATTACTACTTCATTTCTTTTGCGCACAATATGACCTATTTATGTGTCGACGTGCCGTAAAACACCATTCATTCATTCAATCATTCATTTAATTTCCATTGTAGATTTTACTATTGTCTCCACACGCTTCCATATAGTAATGACTAAACATGTTAATCTACAGTGGCTATCCCGCCACAACAGCCACATTTTACAACATATGCACACCGTTTCTAAACCTACTGACGACAAGGTATATATATATAACTTACGTGTTTTGAGAATCAAAACTTCATAGACACAATATAACCGACTTTTACAAGCCAGGCTAAACTCAAAAAAAATGGGCGTAGAATTAGGACATACCAATTAAAAATTAATTTTACGCATACTCAATCACGGGTATTTTAAGAACCACTGAACAAATCTATACTTTTAATCGGTACATATTCATTATTTTATGACTTGAACAACTGTATAGAGTTTTGATAAACGTTTTTGTAGTGTGTATTTTCCATTATTTTGCGGGTTTCTAAATGTGTAATCATTAAAACACATTGTATTCAAGGCTTTATTTGGTTAGAGATTATATCATGGCGGGGATTTCTTTATTTACACTGTCCTGTTTTAATGGGATGACAGTAGGGTAAGTGTGAGGTTTAGTGCACCCTAGAACCGGTTTAAACCCCCAGTGGCCTACTTTGCCACTGACCGTTCCAAGGCGGTAGCCCTATAGTCAAGCCTTTTGTGATGTCGTTTGCATTTATTATTGCTTTTGCCTTCTTGTTTGTCTGTTTGCGTGTTTGTTTCTGTGTTTTGTGGTTGACTGTCCTCCTTGAATGCTACTTTCCCTGTCCGATCTTTTTATATTTCTTTTTATCCTAGACACGTGTTTTTTCTCTCAAATTAAACCACTCAGTTAGTTTGTTCTTAATGCGCACACATGATGAAGACTGAGAATAGATACTTTTAATAGAGTTATACATTTTACATGTGATTTAAGAGTAACTTATACAGCATCATGTCTCTATCTATATAGTCAAAGCATTTCCGTAGATCAATAAAAGCAGAAAAAACGGAGTCGTTATTTCTTCTCGAACTATTTAAGGTGAAAACATGATCTCCACATGATCTGTTGATTCTAAACCCGTTTTGCTCATTTGTAAGGATATTGCTCTGTTCGAGAAATTTAGTTATACGTTTGTTCATGAAAGAACTATACAGTTTACTCATATATGACAACAGACTAACGCCTCTTTAATTCATTGGTACACGCTTGTCCGATGAATAATCTTTCAGAAGGAAAAATAATTGATTTTTCTCCATAGTGAAGGGATAATTCTTGTATCGTAAACTAATGGAATTTGTGTTTTAAAGGACAAATTACTGTTATTTAAGTGGCCATATACCATTTATTGTATAACATTCTGCCGGTGCAATTTATAACATGACACCGGCGGCGTGGTTAACTACCCCTTTTTTCAAGAATTTTCATAGGGAAGGGTGATCGATGGTTTATACGGTATACATTTTTTTATCAGTATTCACAACATAAAACGTACTGTTGGTTTGTATGTTGGCAGTCATTTTGGAACGAAGTAATTGTTGCAGATAGTTATAACGTTTTCTCTCTTTGTCTTTGTTAGACGCCATTATATGGCGTATGGCATATAAGGTTTACCTCGTGTTGTATTAATTTTAAATTGTGTTCTAATTCGTGTAATTTTTCCTACAGGCAAATAAGCAATACTGAATCTACGATGTCCAGTCAATCAGCTTAAATCATATTTAGAGGTTCGTTCACGTCATGGCATGTAGGATGACATTATCAGAGAGCTTGGGCGATAGGACGTACAAGCTTACAAGAGTTACGACCGAGCAGTCCAACTATTGTTCCCCTAGTTGAATCGAGTCTTAAGTATTACAGATACACGATCTCGTGTATGGATCGTGGGCTCATTAATTATTATGAAGGCGGTTACCTATGCCAGACAATCAACGTTGGAAGGAGTCGGCCTTAGTAGTACTATTTCAGTCTCTATTTGAGGCTTGCTTATTGTGCGTTCTCTATTTTGAGGCATTTTTTGTTTTCTATTGTTGAGGCATTTTTTATTTTGGCGAGACCATTGCGTCAGCGAATTCCTCTATTTGAGGTTGTCTGTTTTTTATGTTTACATATGTTTATATTGGCTACGCACGGCCTTAGTAATACTATTTCAGTCTCTATTTGAGGCTTTCTCTTTGTGCGTTATCTATTTCGAGGCGGTTTTTGTTTTATATTGACTAGGCTTTGCGCCAGCTATATCCTCTATTTGTGAAGTAAGTGTGCTCTCTATTTGAGGCAGTCTCTATTTGAGGCCTTTTCTCTTTGTGCTCTCTATTTGAGGTTGGCCGTTTTATATTTTTACATATGTTTATATTGGCTGCGCACAGCCTTAGTAATACTATTTCAGTCTCTATTTGAGGCTTTCTTATTGTGTGTTCTCTATTTTGAGGCGTTCTTTGTTTTATATTGACGAGGCATTGCGCCAGCTATTTCCTCTATTTGAGGAGTATGTGTGCTCTCTATTTGAGGCAATCTCTTTTGAGGCATTTTCTTTTTACGCTCTCTATTTGAGGCATTTTATTATTTTGGCGAGACAATTGCGTCAGCCAATTCCTCTATTTGAGGTTGTATGTTTTTTATTTTTACATATGTTTATATTGGCTACGCACGGCCTTAGTAATACTATTTCAGTCTCTAGTTGAGGCTTTCTCTTTGTGCGTTATCTATTTCGAGGCGGTTTTTGTTTTATATTGACTAGGCATTGCGCCAGCTATATCCTCTATATGAGGAGTATGTGTGCTCTCTATTTGAGGCAGTCTCTATTTGAGGCCTTTTATCTTTGTGGTCTCTATTTGAGGCGTTTTTTTATTTTGGCGAGACAATTGCGTCAGCCAATTCCTGTATTTGAGGTTGGCCGTTTTTTATTTTTAGATATGTTTATATTGGCTGCGCACAGCCTTAGTAATACTAGTTTAGTCTCTATTTGAGGCTTTCTTATTGTGTGTTCTCTATTTTGAGGCGTTCTTTGTTTTATATTGACGAGGCATTGCGCCAGCTATTTCCTCTATTTGAGGAGTATGTGTGCTCTCTATTTGAGGCAATCTCTTATCGAGGCAGTCTCTATTTGAGCTCTCTATTTGAGGCATTTTTTATTTTGGCGAGACAATTGCGTCAGCCAATTCGTCTATTTGAGGTTGGTCGTTTTTCATTTTTACGTATGTTTATATTGGTTACGCACAGCCTTTCTTTAGTAATACTTTTTCAGTCTCTAATTGAGGCTTTTTTATTGTGCGTTCTCTATTTGAGGCGTTTTTTGTTTTATATTGAAGAGGCATTGCGCCAACTATTTCCTCTATTTGAGAAGTATGTGTGCTCTCTCTTTGAGGCAGTCTCTATTTGAGACCTTTTCTCTTTGTGCTCTCTATTTGAGGCATTTTTTTATTTTGGCGAGACAATAGCGTCAGCCAATTTCTCTATTTGAGGTTGTTTCTGTATTTATTTTTATGTTACATATGTTTATGTTGGTCATGCAACGTATTTGTATATCTTTATTTTAACCACATTAAAGTTTTAGTCAGTTTCTAAGCTGTGTTCCGCTTCCCCCATGTGTGGCGGTGTCACGCGGTGATATGCTTTTCGCAAACTGCGTTACAGGTAGCAGTTTTTCGCGGTCACAGCAATGACTTATTGTGGAGTTAATAAGAATTTTGACATTTTCAATACAAGAACTTTCAATAGGTACATTTGTTTGTGTGAACTGCTGTACCCAGGGTTCATAAAGTGCATCTATATGTTTTAATTAAGTACACATGTTATCGTACTTCTATTTTGTTGAATCCGTTGCCAATATATTCCAATAAATATAAACTGTAAACATCGCCTTGTATTGTTATAAAGTCATCTTTAATAATCGAATTTGTGCTTTAAAGGACAAATTACTGTTATTTAAGTGGCCATATACCATTTATTGTATAACATTCTGCCGGTGTAATTTATATCATGACACCGGCAGCGTGGTTAACTTCTTCATTTTTTCAAGAGATTTCATAGGGAAGGGTGATCGATGGTTTATACGGTACAAACTTTTTTTTTATCAGTATTCGCAACATAAACCAACCCAACCTCTCCTGTTATTGAAAACAGTGATTTGGGCTTTTTTATTTGATATTTTAGAACACGGAGACTTCAACGGTTTCAGTCTGGTTCTTCCATCACGGCTTGAACAGGGTTTACAGCACTTCACATTCGCGATTTCCTCATGGTGTCGGCAGCTTTTTGTGGTCATAACAATGACTGATTGTGTTGTTAATAAGAATGTTGACATTTTCATATAAGAACTTTCAATTAAGTACATCTGTCTTTGTGAACTGCTGTACCCAGGGTTCATAAAGTACACCTATATGTCTTAATTAACTACACATTTTATCTTATTTCTATTTAGTTGAATCCGTGGCCAATATATTCAAATAAACAAAAACTGTAAACATTGCCTTGTATTTTTCTAAAGCCGTCTTTAATAATTGAAATAATTGTCGTAATACTGTAATAATTGTAGGAAGTTTTAAGACGCTGTACGGTATTTCGTCGTAGCTGCTAGCTCAACGCGATTTCGCGTGCATAACAATATATGCGATTTCTTCTAGGATAATATTGTGATTTAATTGATCATTTAGAATAATATAAAGGATCATCCATATTGTTTTCAATTAAACGTCTTTGCCTTTTAGCTTCATTGTAATGCGCTTCATCAAAGATGTCATTGTTTGAACAATTATACAGGTTTTCAAAATCTAGCTTCCATTTAGAATTCCATTGCTATCCACTACTTCAATGGGAATATAATTATTAGATCGTGGACCTAGCTTTTTTATGTTATCCCAGAAATCATTAGGGTTGTTGGAAGATCAAGTGTGACAGTCTGTCTGTGAGCGCGTTCCGCACGCCTTAATGTTTTATCGAAAAACATTTCTCGCTTCAATGTAGTCTCTACGTAAAGCTGTTTTGGTATTTATGTGGTGCTTACAACGTACACATTCACGTTCTTTATTACTTACGTCGTTCTAAAGTTCTGTTAAATGTTGGTTCCAGTATGGTTTTCTGGTTTTTTTTTATACTTTTGGACGCGCTATATTGAGGAATATTTGCTTTCATTTCTCGTATAATGACGTCAGACAAGCTTTCATATATGCCATAAATATCAGTCTGTGTATCTCTACAACGTTCAATGTTTATTAAAGCAGTTCTCGATATATCACTATCCATAAAATCTTCTGGAATTCTATTCAGTTTGAAACGGGAAGGAACAACTTCATGATAATTCAATGTATCTTTATTTAATGTCCCGCACTCAGACAAATTAAAATGAGTTGAGAACACTGTGATCATGTAATCTTGATCTTTCACTCAGTTACCCGTGCATATTGTGACTTTGAATAATAGAATGAACAGTTAACGTCTAAAAAATTAGAGCACTTATGAAAAACATCGTGAGAAAAACATCGTGTGGCACACGTAAATAATCCACTAAGGCTTTACCTTTCCGGGATATTGATGTAAATTGTCATTATTACTCTCAAATCTACCGTCAAGCACGCAGCACTTTGATTCATTTAAAACTCTAATAAGTCATGTCCATGCTGGTTAATAGATTTATAAATTCAGTCTCGTATGGGAATAGTATCAATATTACTCAAAATGTCAGATAAAGAGCCAATACGCGCGTTAAAATCTGCTGCGATAAATATACTGTCAGACTCACTATTCATGTATATTTGGGCAAGAAGATGCGAGAAAAAACATCGCGTCCTCGCGTAGTGTTTTCCGGTGGTAGATAGCACGAATATACCACAATTTCATACTCGGATGTCTTATGTACACACTTTACACCTACTATTCCGTCGTAAGTTTCATCAATAATAGAAATATCAAAGAAGTAAGATTTTATTTGATGACGTAGACAATTTGAACAGGTAAATGTATTTATCAATTATCTGGCAATAGTTGTGCAGGTACTTACTTTTGCATACAACTTAGTAGCGGTTTAAAATATATGTTTCTCTCCGGGACTATCAAGAAATTTCATAGTTGTGCAGCTATACAATGCAGATTTACCTCATTTCCCCGTGCAGTCACGCAGTAATAAAAGTAGTATCTACGTATGCAAATAATACTTATTTTTACATTCAACTTAGTAGCGGTTTTAAATATATGTTTCTCTCCGAGACTATCAATAAAGGTTCATATGATGTTTAAGAGTTAAATGTGTTAATTGATAATACTATAACAAGGGTGGCCATTCATCTTTAAATTGATCATCATTGTTTAATTATCCGATCTGAATAAAAGCTATATTTTTAAATCTAGTTTACGTTATCGCTTGTTTTAGACTCTGTATAATCGTCTTAGTGTCCTAATTAAAGGTAATTACTCGATGATTATAAATCGAAACTGTCTTTTCCATTTCTCGTGAAAGCCTCTTTTCAATAAATAAAACGCGTGGGATTGTATCATACATCAAACAGGACATGCCACAGTTTCATTGTCTTGTAATGAAAAGATGCGACTTAAGTCCAATTACAGCCATCTTGAATTAGTGCTAAAAACCTTAAGCTTAAATATCAATGATGTTTTACATGGCAGGATCAATGCTCAACGTATAACAAGTTGAATAGATCATAGATCTTTATTTATTCCAATTTCCAATAATCTGAAAAGCTCATAAGGATACAAAATACAATTACAATGCATGGCAACAGTGTAGGTAATACAAACAATACCTGTCCAAATATGCAGTTTATCTTAACATTTGAATTGAATCTTAACTGAGCTGGTTCAATGAGAAGGCGTTTATATAACACCTCCTTGCATATATCAATTACAATTACAATTCATCACAATTTCCTTAACACATGTATTATATCACATGATATACAGAGCATGATCATCAACAGTGTTTGTCCATTGTATGAATGTTTGTGAATGCGTATGTGTGTGTATGTGTGTTGGGGCTTAAGTGAGTGGTGTTAAGGATGTTAGTTTTCACCTGTTTGAGTGTGTGTTTTATGTCTAAACCATTTGCTACACTGCAAGCCTTGTCATCGTTTGTCATATACCTTTGTAAATATTAGTACGGTCGTTTTATTCCTTTTTGATGTGTGCGTGCGCACTTTTAATGGTATGTGCATGCACACGTGCATAAATGTGCATGTTTATGTGTTTCATTGAGATTTAATTGTTATTATTACAACATTAGTATTTTAAAATCTATTTATGACTGATGGCAGTACTTAAAGGAATCAAATTATTTGTATTACTGTTCTTACTAAGCGAAAGTAATGAGTTTAACTATTTATTAGGCCCGAATGACACATTAAAGGAAATATAGTCACAAAGCCAAATTAGTCATAATTAATGAGACCTCACTCTGAAAAAAACTTGGTCAAGGGTGAAGCATGATCAAAATCGGATTATACACAAAGAAGATATGATCATTTGAAGGACCCTACCATTTTGCAACGTACTGCATGCTTGGTGGTGGACCCTTTTACAGTTCGCCACTATGCTTTCCTCTTTAATTGTACGATGACCGGACCGGCTGTGGACCCTATGATGACGCCTACCCAAGCCCATTGGGAAGGTGGCGTTTGATGTTTGTCTATGATCTTTCTTGTCGTGCACTTAATGGTTTATTCTCTTGTTGCTCTGGCTTCTGCCAAGTCATTGAGTACCTTCATTGTGGCTTTCTAGGCTATTTTTTTTTTGTATTATATTTACACGAGCATATTTGTGTTTTACTTATATTGCCTATTGATGCTGCCTTGTTGGTTAGAGATTAGATCATGGCGGGGATTTCTTTATTTACACTGTCCTGTTTTAATGGGATGACATTAGGGTAAGTGTGAGGTTTGGTGCACCTAGAAGCGGTTTAAACCCCCAGTCGCCTACTTTGCCACTGACCGTTCCAAGGCGGTAGCCCTATTGTGAACCCTTTTGAGTTTGTGATGTCGTTTGCATTTATTATTACTTTTGCCTTCTTGTTTGTCTGTTTGCGTGTTTGTTTCTGTGTTTTGTGGTTGACTGTCGTCCTTGAATGCTACTTTCCCTGTCCGATGTATTTATATTCCTTCTTTTGAAACGGATATGAAAGTATGTTAGCTAGATCAGCAATTGCAATATACTTATAATTGCGCATGCGCAGCTATTTACATCTTCCTGGCAAAATGAGATAATACGGTCCGTACTTTGTCCATGTTGAGTAAACAAATGATGTTTTACATGTTGTCATTGGGTATTATGTATACATACTTCGCATTTCACTGCCATGATATATGTACGTGTTTGCCGGCAACCAGCTATTTGGAGCCGCGCCCAATATTTGTCAAAAAACTTAATAAATGATAATATTTTCTTATGTTTTAAGCAAGTTTGTACTCGCCTAATAACTGATTTATAGAGAGAAAATCAAATGTATCTAAAGTAAGTATATAAAAATGTTATAATGCACTAGATGGCTAGTAAAGGATTTTTCATTCATTTGCAGTGATTTTCTTTGCTTTAATGATATTAAACAATATGCCACATATTGTAATTTAGAACTATTACATCCTAGTTCTCAAAATGGCGGCTCCCATATCCGTTTTAGAACAGCAAATGTTCACATCATCTTTGTTTATTATCCGATTTTGATAATTCTTACACCATTTCCAAGTTTTTCAAAACTCTCAATAATAAAGATTGTTTGGTTGTATCGCTACATCCCCATTTATTATCGCTAATTAGCCATGTGCCATATACACTACCCATTACTCGTCTAAAAATATTGTTATAGATTTATAAAAATCCTACCATTTTTAAACACGTATTCAATTACTACACACACACACACACGCACGGAAGAGAGAGAAGGAGACAGATATTTCTGCTATCAATAACTAATGACCTCATTGTTTCTATTTCAATACATTAGGTTTCTAATACCAATTTCTATGCTGAATTGGATTGATTTGGATTTTATAGTTGCATCAACAACTAGGGCCATGTGGGGACTTTGTAAAAGGGTATTAACAATCTTAATGAGACACGATTTGTATCGTGCTGGCTAAAATCATTTTCTGCATATACTAGTATTGAAATAGGGGTTAGGGTGTAGGGAAGGGCCGTAGCTAATGTTGTAAGAACTTTTGGACCGACCCATTTGTATATTTGGCAATAAAATATGTTGAAAACATATATTAAAATAAGCCATCAATAAATATATAAACAATGTAAAACAGACAAAAAAAACGTGCAATGGAAATATTTAACACAAATAGAAACGGAAAACGGTGTGCCGCACCTTCATGCCCCATGCGGACAACCAGAACCCTTGACAACATAGCTTTATTAATTATTTCGATTTGTATTTTATAGAAATCTGACTGGGTTTCCCGATTACCACTATAAACATTCCTTGTAAAGAAACACGACTTGGCTGGGATATGATTGTATCGAACGGAGGAAAGTGCAAATGAAGACGGAGAATTAAAATACGGTGCTTGATTTTTGGGCAGTACCATGAGTACAGTTCGTCTGTACATATAAACAAACATAAGTTTATAGGATGTATGATTGAAGTGCAGGTTTACGGCCTTTCGATAGTATTTAATCAGGGTTATGGTAACATAAAAATGAAAACATGTTTCGATGTTTATGGTAACGGTAGCACTGATAAAGTAGCTTTTTGTTAAACGAATGCTAATAACGTTCAAGTTTTCAACTCGACAAAGCCCATAAATACCAATAAATTGAAGAACTATTCTTTAAAAGGGTTGACAATAGGGCTACCGCCATGGAACGGTCAGTGGCAAAAAAGGCCGCTGGGGTTTAAACTGGTTCTAGGGCAAACCTCACACTTAACCTAATGTCAACGCATTAAAAGTGTAAATAAAGAAATCCCCGCCATGAACTATTCTTTAACCAACAAGGCAGCATTAATAGGCAATATAAGTAAAACACAAAGATGCTTGTGTATATATAAATATAACGAAACAATAGGCTAGAAAGCCACAAAGAACGTACTCAATGGCATGGCAGAAGCCAGAGCAACACGAGAATGAACCATTGAGGGCAAAACGCTTTGATATAGTTACAGGAAAACAATGTAGTTTTTGAATGCAAGGTTGATTTATCAACTTGCCATCATAGTCATTGCTTTTGGCGCCTCCTCATTGCCATCTGGCTGATAACCTACGTTTTTTCTCATAAATCGAGGCTTCAAGTCGTACATGCATGCTGATGCTGATCTATGCTAGACGAACGTATTAGATGCTGAAAACAACTATAATGCAAATAAATAGGCCGAGAAACTAATGAGAGTTGTGGGCGATTTTGTATTTCAAGCGAGGTTTTTGCAAGGTGTTTTCTCATCAAGGGGAAACACGATGCGACGTCACACGCAATTCGTTTGACAGAGTTATATTCGCGCAAAGAGCTCAAATTAAACGAGATGTCGGGGAAGAGTTGTTTCAAAATATTTATTATATATAATTATTGTTTCAATATATTTATTATGTATAACTGCATTAAGCAACAACTATTTCAAAAGGATTTTAGTGATTTACGATGTCAGTGAATTATTTTTAATGATAAGATGAAAAAAAGAAACATGTTTAGACATTAGACACCACTGGAATATAGTATATATAGAAATCTTGTTATCGTTATATATTCTGTATTTAAGATTGGATTTGATCAAAACTTTCATAGATTGTAGAGTGCAGGGTCTATAACCTTAAACGAGTATATACGTCATGACGTCACAATGTTATTACAAACCGTTTTTTTCATTGGTCGCATTTGTTAAGTTGTTTTACTATACAATCAATCAGTGTTGTCTCAGTCAACGCTGACAATTTTAACAACATGACGGAAAGCCCGTGTGTGACCAGGTTCTGATCAAAATATATTCATTCATAACAAGTGTCAAGCTCCAGATTATCTGAGTTTTTATTCATAACATGTGTCAAGCTCCAGATTATCTGAGTTTTCATTCATAACATGTGTCAAGCTCCAGATTGTCAGTATTCATTCATAATGACAAGTTGCATTTTGTTTGATGTTTACTTTTATTTGCATGCATATTTTAAAAAATGCTTTTATGTCCATTTTTAAAAATATATTATGGAGTCTATTCATTTTCTCGGTAATGTTTGGTGAATTCGGGCACTGTAGTTACAATTTTTTTTAATGTTTTGTTTGTAAACATGTTTTTCGAAATCGACTAAATGGCTGTCGCATTTTAACCTACTTCGTCCAGCTAGGTTCTATTCTGTTTTTTGTTGTTGTTGTTTTTTTCTTCAAAATTATGGCCACTTTACCCTTGTATTTACTTATAGTCAATTTAAATTCTTTCTTCCAACTATAAATTTATATTTATATTTTTTAGTGTATACTACATTAAAGTTTATTTCCAATGTGTGGGACAGACATAGGGAAGTTAAATCAACTGGTAGTGCCTCTTGTTAAGTTATTTGTCCCTGCAGCAGAATGAGTTTTATAGGTTACGCCACTGAACTTGGACAAGATTAAAACCAGTTGAATCAGACTAGACATATCAAAGTTATCTAGCCTTGATTTTTATAAGAATTGTTTTCCAGTAGGCTTTAGACTATTCAAGCCATTATAGTGATACAGGCAGGCCCTCTTGTGCATCTTGTTCCCGGAAGACTACTTAATACACGCCACTCAGTAAATGACATAATTTTAGACATGGAGGTCATCTTGAGTGACAGCTTGACCATGCAACACAAATCTGTCTTTCCATCAGCAATTTCATAAAATAATACGCTAGTCTAGATTTGAAACAGTTTAATGACAATTGATCACAATATTATATATTTGGAATGGATCGATTCTCTACAATTTTTGTAGGTTGCCCAAGATTGCCAATTTGTATAAAACTATGTCAAATTTATGGAAACTTTAAATGTCCAGCAGTCGTGCACATATTCATACAGTCTTTAAGTTTGCAAACAAACCTTGCATTCTCAGTACTTTCAGTACTTTGATTTCTCTAGCAAAGGACTTTTTAATAAGCTTGTCTTCGATATGGGTCTGTGGTACAGTCATTTTGCGAACTGTAAATGATAGTCATAGCTTGTTTCTATAATTTGTCCTTACAAGTGCGATGCATTTTGTGTGATCGTGATGATGACCAAGAATGTTACGAAGTTAGTAAAGCACGTCACCATGTCAGTCAGTTTGTAATAGTGTAACATTACTTTAATATCGTTCATTACCGTATGCTGGAAAAGGAAATATATAGTACAGTTCCAGTCATTTTTTTTGTGATATGATTCATGCTCTAAACATTTGTTTGTAATGTAGTTCGTGTTATAATCCTTGGCTTATGATGTATTTCATATTCTAGTCATATGTTTGTGATGTATTTCACATTCTAGTCATATGTTTGTGATGTGTTTTATGTTTTAGTCATTTGTTTTTAATGCATTTCATGCGCTAGTCCTTTGTGATGTATTTCAGCTTCTAGTCTTTTGTTTGAAATGTATTGCAGATTCTGTTCATTTGCTTGTGACGTATTTCATAGTCGAGTCAATTGTTTTGTACGTGTTTCATGTTCCGTTACTTGTTTTTGCTACAGTATACATGTATGTATGATATTTCCCATTATAATCACTTTTAAATTATTTTTCATCCAAAGTTAATTTTCCGGATTAGGTTTATGAAGCCTTAGGGATACAATGTTTTAAAAAGGTGTATTTGAAGTTACAGTTTTTTTTGTCAAACTAATTATCTCCTTCAAATTGACTTTCCTTTTTTATTCCCTCACCAACATATAACCGCTAAGTTACGCTGAATGACAGATTAGAGAAAGCGCAGGTCATTCGTCCTACTCCCTGGATGAGATTTAATGACACGCTCCTTACATTGCGAAGACGATATTGACACATACTATGAAATCACAGAAATAAACAATAGCGCGATTAAAGGGCAGCTAGTATTAATCAATGTACCGTATTTAAATGCAAATCTGTTTCATTCATCACAAGAAATATAAAAAGATCGGACAGGGAAAGTAGCATTCAAGGAGGACAGTAAACCACAAAACACAGAAACATACACGCAAACAGACAAACAAGAAGGCAAAAGCAATAATATATGCAAACGACATTACAAACACAAAAAGGGTTCACAATAGGGCTACCGCCTTGGAACGGTCAGTGGCAAAGTAGGCCACTGGGGGTTTAAACCGGTTCTAGGGTGCACCAAACCTCACACTTACCCTACTTTCATCCCATTAAAACAGGACAGTGTAAATAAAGAAATCCCCGCCATGATCTAATCTCTAACCAACAAGGCAGCATCAATAGGCAATATAAGTAAAACACAAATATGCTCGTGTAAATATAATACAAAAAACAATAGCCTAGAAAGCCACAATGAAGGTACTCAATGACTTTGCAGAAGCCAGAGCAGTAAGAGAATAAACCATTAAGATCTGATCATGACAAACTGGTCATCTGGTGTTTTATTTATGGTTCACTAAATACAAAGCTGTTTTTTTTTCGTACACGTTACGTGTACCGTGCATTTTCTCCCGCTAAAGAGAATACATTGCCGTCTATTTCTTTCAGATATAATCTTAAAAAACAACAATATAATCTCATTTAAACGATATTGCAATCAAAGAGGAATAACAGATGGTTAAAGTGTTTTATTTCTCTATTTGTGAAGATAGAAACATGGAAATAGTAATATACGATTTTGTTTTTTAAGTTATAACATTATAATATTTAATGTCTTTAAAACGTCAATAAAAAATGTCGAAAACGAATTTGTCAAAATTCCATATGAAGCCTGAAAAAATATGCCAATGTTTTTTTAATAGGCCACACTAACCTAGTAACCGAACATTTCATGCTTAAAGATATAACTACTAAATTGAAACATTGAAACATGCAAAAATAGAACTCTTAGTCACTTAAATTTAAATACAATGTCATTGTAGTTTATATAAACATACCTTTCCATTTTTAAAGATAAAGCCTTGATACGATGAAAACATTTCAATGTATTGTTTCATTGTTTATATTAATACTTTCAAAGCATCTCTAATTTAATCTGTGGTGAAAGCATTAGTTAGTGTTCGTTAAGACTACCCGTGTTTAATACCATTTTTGAATGTTAGCATAAGTTCCGATTTGCGACAGCTATACGTGCATTTTTTTTTAATTTAGCCATTAAAACACATGATTTAAACATATCGCATTGTCGCATATGTAAAAGTACAATGCAGTCGGGTCGGGCCACAAGTGCTATCCACATTAATTACAGCCATTCCCTACTAAAACACTTGTATTGCAGATTTCGTATTATCAGAATATAGTGTATGCGTCAATGAAACAAACACATACACTATAACGGTATCATAAAGGATATTCTACAACGAGCATGCTCAAAAGGCAATGCCTTTCTTAATATACGTCGATGTAACAGGCATGATGAATATTTGACCTTTTCTCACGGAAAAGCAATACAAATCGTAGACGTACAAGCGCTACATATACGAGATTGGCTAGAACATAAAACACAATCTTAGAAAGACTTAACATAAATTAAAAACGAGAAATGTGTGTCACGGATCTTCTTTTTTCTTACATTAAGGATGACATACCTACTCTAAGATTTTATACTACAAGGTGCCGCGTTGATATTCTACGTTTTTTTACATTCTATTAAGACAAGTGAGAATATACGTTAAAGTATTATATTCCTTTTTCTTTTAAATGTCAGTGTGTGTTACGGATAGTTTAAGTTTATTATTGGTTTCACGTTTACAAGTGTGTTATTACACTATATATTTCAGACAGTTTTATTCACCAGTCTTTACGACATTCCAGACACATGACACCGACTAAAACAGGGGATGGAGTGACAGCATTGTAAAAAACAGATACATCGATTTGTGAATATTATTTTCTATAATGAAATTACATCTTGCTTTAGATTTAATTTCATTGCAGAAAATAATATTCAAAATTCGATCTATATTTGTATTGGGATGACAGTAGGGTAAGAGTGAGGATTGGTACACCCTGGAACCTGGTTTAAACCCCCAGCGGCATTTTTTTGCTACTGACGTTCCAAGGCGGTAGCCCTATTGTCAAACCTTTTGTGTTTGTGATGTCTGATTTTGCCTTTTATTCATCTGTAAAGTTGTTCTTTGTTTGTGTGTGTGTTTGTGGTTGACTGTCGTTCATGAATGCTACTTTTCCTGTTCGATTTTTATATCTACTTTTACAAATGTTTTCACTCCTTCCCACCCTGAGATGTAAACCGCCTTGAAGCGGTCAATGTTAATATGATCGCTAGGGGTAAATCCAGGTTCAAAGGTGCGCCAAACCACGCGCATACCCTATTGCTCTACCAATAAAAGGGGACAGTGTAAATAAAGAAACTCCCGACATTCACATCTTTTAAAGGCGTTACTTTATGTTAACGGTATATGCAGTTAACTTTTTCACGCAGTAAAACTATTATATAAAACGCTTTTGCTCATGAGAAAATTCTTCGCAATATTTATTAATAATAAATGATAATCTAATATAGATTTATATATAGGCGAAACCAAGTAGACTATATACCCGAAGGCATCGTAGACTTTAGGAGAATTTCATATTACAGGAAATGTTATAACATTTATCAGTGTCCGTTGGGTAAAATGAGTGAGTCTCGATATAACTTTAGTTAAATCTCTTAAAAAAAGTCATACTGATCACGGAATCGTAAAATACTATATACTGAAATGGTTCATATCCTTATAGTCTAGCAACTAAGCTATCTCAGGGAATTGACATCTCATGGAATTGTTTGCTATGTTCTCTGTATCACTAATCTGTTACTTTATTTTGAAATAAAAGAAGCAAGTACTCTGTGTTGGTGAACTGTTAAAGCTCAGAAGGGATGCGAAGAGGATATCAAAACATTTTAACACGTTTTATATATGCATAGAAGTTATATTGGATATGTTGGATAAAACGTGTTTACTTATAATTGAACGTTTGTAAAAATTGTGCAGGTAAAATAGTGCACCTATGATAAGTTGTCTGTAAATAATCTGTCTTTTTTCAACCTTAATACAGTCCTATTACAAAAAAAGATGATCCAGATCGTAATAAGCATATTTTCCTACGGTCAGCCGATTATCAAAACGTATGCTAGTAGCAATGACTAACAGAGTAATAGGAACGAACTCTAAGACAAGTTTATTAGTCAAGAGAATTGACTTACACTGACCGTTCCAAGGCGGTAGTCCTATTTTCAACCCTTTTATGTTTGTGATGTCTTATTTGGCATTTATTCATCTTTGTTTCTGTGTGTGTTATGGTTGACTGACGCCCTTGAATGCTGTTTTTCCTGTTCGATTTTAATATCTATATTTACACATATATACGTAGATATATTTGGGATATTTGAGAAACGAGTTTTTAATTTGTATGATATGGTTCTATAAGGTAAAATTATGAGATCAATTTCTTGTACATCTACACCAGTGACCAAAACCTTTGTACTGTCATATCTAGGAAAACTAGGAAACCTAAGATCTGCTTCTATTCTTTAAATTGTTAACAATGAATGCATGTTAAAAGCATTCTAACCAGTAGGCCTTATTGCCTACTGACCGTTCCAAGTCGGTAACCCTGTCTTCACACCCTTTCTGTTGTTTTTTGTCTCTTTCATTGTATTTTCAAGTCCTTGTTTGCAGTACAGTGTGGACCTACGATGACTTTGCGCTCGGACGCTGTGGTCGCCGGTGCTAGGGGGCGTGAGAAGTGTTGCTTCTTTCATTACTTCTCATGAACAGACTCAATAAAACCGAGTCTGCTGCTTTTTTCTCTTAACTGTGTTTGTTGCTCTCAAAGGATCACCTTTATCAGTATTCTATAGGACCCTATATCTCATTTTTGAATACATGTTGCAGACACACATCAGCAATCGGTGTGTGAAGTGACCTTCCATACGTCCATCATTTATCACCAGTACGTTGTAATGCAATTAAATCATGTCAATGCCCCTACTGGTATTGTATCAGAGAAATGAAGAAGGAAAAGGGTGACCTGTGATTGTCTTAAACTATTATCTTAAACTATTGTCTTAAACTATTGTCTTAAACTATTGTCTTAAACTATTTTAAACTATTGTCTTAAACTATTGTCTTAAACTATTTTAAATTATTGTCTTAAACTATTGTCTTAAACTATTGTCTTAAACTGTTGTCTTAAACTATTGTCTTAAACTATTGCATAGTATGCAAAACATAGTATTCAAATGCGTATACTGTAATATGTAACATTTTAATCTTTTAAAATGGAACAATTGAATTGAATTGGGTTTTAAGGCGCACCAACACATGACAGGTTATATGGCGCCTAACAGGCATGAACATGCCAGGCACATCCTCCATGTACATCGAGATAAAATATGGAAAATGGACCGAGAACCTTCTCACCCTCAACTGCAGAGTTGCTGCAAATTCTATCGTAGAAACTCCATTTACGATGGAGCCACGTTTATTGTTTTTCTGTCACTGCTCTTTTGATGTGAGCGAGATGGCAACTGAAACAATACAGGGATCACGATGAAGACCTTTAATGAACATGAACATAAAATGATAAAATGAACATGAATTTGTGGGGATTTACCCCTCTGCCTACCCCTCCAAAGGGATCTGCAGTGTCCCTATTCTTTGCCCCGTGACCAAACAGGGCCCGCGGGAACCACACGGGGAAGTTCATATCTGTCTTGATGCTATTTCTGTTGCGGTGCCTGACAAACAACTCAATCCATTCTCAACTTCCTTCTATTTAGTAACGTCTAAATCAACCTTGTCATATAACTGTAAAAATACCCAGTTTCTTTCTACATAGTAATTTCTAAAGTCTTTCCTGTTATATACATGCAACGATATCCCGTTTGAATGGTATTGTAAAAATAAATATAAAAATCGAACAGGAAATGCAGCTTTCACAGAACACAGTAAACACAAAACCACGCAAAAGAACAAACATAAATGGCAATGTTAACAAAGAATAAAGGCAGATGACGTCACAAACACAAACAGGGTTGACAATAGGGCTACCGCCTTGGAACGGTCAGTGGCAAAAAAGGCCACTGGGGGGTTTAAACCAGGTTCTAGGGTGCACCAAACATCACATTTGCCCTACTTCATCCCAATAAAACGGGACAGTGTAAATAAAGAAATCCCCGCCATGAACTATTCTCTAACCAACAAGGCAGCATTAATACGCAATATAAGTAAAACACAAAGATGCTCGTATATATATAAATACAAAAACAATAGCCTAGAAAGCCACAAAGAAGGTACTCAGTGACTTGGCAGAAACTAGAGCAACAAGAGAATACACCATTCAGGACACGACAAGACAACGTCACCGTCCTTTTGGGCTTAAGGCAGACGTCATCAGCACAATTAAAGAGGAAAGTATAGTGGCGAACTGTAAATGGTTCCACCACCAATTCTGCAGTGCGTTGCAAAATGATAGGGTCATAATCTCTTTTGATAAACTTTTCAACACGTTTAACAAAGATAGTATAAACGTGATCATGACCAAGGAACTTACGAAGTTTGTAGAAGTCAGGTTGTGATAGTCCTTGTCACAGAAGAGTTCTTAAATTACTTTTATATTTGGAAAGAAGATCAGGGTTACGATGATAACATTTTGCAAATGTTTTACGAAGTTTATAGTAACGGTTGCCCTGATGGAGTAGCTTTTCAGTTATACAAATATTACGAATATTAAAGTCCTCAACTCGAGTACAAGCTCTAGAAAAACGAATAAGTTAAGACAGATAAACCCCACAAGAAGTTGCTCGGGGAAGATCCCCCTCTAAATGGGGATAATTAACAATATCAAAATTAAAATCATCTCTCTAATTGTTGCTAATTATTTCACCATTTTCAATAAAGAGATGCAAATCGAGAAAAGAAGCGTTAATATCATAACTATTAGCTTTGTTAAGTTGAAGTTCTTTAGGATATATAGTATTCACCATAGTAGAAAAGAAATGGTTGTCAGTATTCAATATGTCATCCAGGTGTCATTAAAGGCACTTTGGGCGCTGAAGACAGGATTATAGCGGGGATTGTGCGCATATAAAATCGACTCAAGCTAACCAGTAGGCCTTATTGCCTACTGACCGTTCCAAGTCAGTAACCCTGTCCTCACCACCCTTTCTGTTGTTTTTTGTCTCTTTTCATTTTTGTTTACACTGTCTTGTCTATTTGGGTGCTGAAGACAGGATAATAGCGAGGATTGTGCGCATATAAAATCGATTCAAGCTAACCAGTAGGCCTTATTACTTACTGACCGTTCCATGTCGGTAAACCTGTCTTCACCACCCTTTCCGTTGTTTTTTGTCTCTTTCATTGTATTTCAAGTCCTTGTTTGCAGTACAGTGCGGACCTACGATGCCATTGCGTTCGGACGCTGTGGTTTCTATAGGACCCTATATCTCATTTTTTCAATAACCTCTGACAGAGTATCTGGTGAAAGACTAAGCATGAAATCTCTTTCATAGCAATATAAAAATAAATCTGCGACAAGATTTGAACAGTTCGTACCCATAGGGATACCACTAATTTGTCTATAAACGATAGTTCCATACCTGACGAAAATATTATCTAATAGAAAAACAAGTGATTCACAAACTTCATGGCAAGTCAAGAACGTCGCCTGAATTTTAAATAGACCAAAATAAATTAATCCCAGAGTTTTCAGAAGTTTTAGCACAATATTGTTTAACGTGATCTTTATCGGCAGTAAGACAATATGTTAAAAGTTTGGAGATATTTGTAGCATACATGTATTATAAATAATGTTGAAATTAACCTAAGTAATGTGTTTTTCTTCATTCACATTGTCATACATTAATTGACATTAAATGTCTGTGTTTAGAAACATATGTAATTTAAAAAAAACACACTAATGTATGGAGTTTTATTTTCACTTAATCGTTTTTTATAAAATTAAAATACATTTTTTAAAGCATATTCTAGTAAGCATGCTTATGGGTTTCATTGTGAATCGCGTGCAATAAAATACATTATAATTTGCGTCTTTTATATATATTATCTGTAATGATTTGTAATTTTTAAATTTACTTTTTACAAATGCTTCCTAAAAGTCGATATAATTGAACATGAAATGTGGCGGTCAAGGCCCACAGTCAACCAAACACACGCACAGAAACAAACAACAACTACAAAGATGATTAAAAGGCAAGATATGACATCACATACATAAAAGGGTTGACAATATGTCTACCGGCCTTGGAAGCTCTCACACCTCTATTATCTCCCCTAAAAGCTCACGGACCTAGAGACAAAAGGAAAACAGAAATAATTCTATTTTTTCTCAATTTTAGGCAATTTTTAATTTGAAAAACAGATTTTTATTTGCTTTAGCATACATCTGCAGTGTGAAAGACAGATGATACAGAAAAACCCATGTTGATATGAGGTTTCATTCAAATTTCACAAGTGTTTGACCTAATCACCACATATTCAGCTGGCTAGTGTATGAATTATGTATTTCCTATAGGGGTCACATAAACATGAGCGAGAAAAAAACAACCTGGCTAATTATGTGTTTTATTGTTTTAAATTACTGGTCTTGGCTATACTGACGATAATAAACCAACAACAATATCTGCTGTCCTGCTTTGAAGCTCAGATGTTGGAAAAGGCTGTACAGTAACCCTATGGGAAAATTAATTGAGGTGTGAGACCGGAACGGTCTGTGGCAAAAACCTCGCTGCGGGTTGAGATTCCTAAGATGAATACTTTGTTGCTAAACATCATCTAAGTACGTGATGCACATTAACTTGTCTGTGAAATATCTACTATTTATTGCGGTCAAATGATGGTATTCATTTCCTTTATATATGTTTTCTAAAATCACGAGACAACTGTTACGATATAATCTAATTTAAGTGTCAACTAATTAATGCTGCATATAATAGTTTGTTAGAGGATAAAACCCGGCGAGGATTTATTTATTTGCACTTTCCCGTTTTAGTTGGATGAGAATAGGGTAAGAGTGAGGTTTGGTGCACCCTAGAACATGGTTTAATCCCCAACGTCCTTTTTGCCACTGATCGTTCCAATGCGGTACCGCTGTTGTCAAGACTTTTATGTTTGTGTTGTCATATACTTTGCCTTTTCCTCGTAATGTTTATTTTGTAGATGCGTTTGTGGTTGGACGTTTACAGTTAATCCTAAATGTTATGGTCGACGTTTATACCTGTTTTTAGGCATATTTTTTTACTTGTTTACTTGACGCATGTCAGGTTTACATTACCGAGCGTCCCATCGGTTTGATGAAGTGTTTTTTCCGCTACATAATGCTGATACCAGCACTTAATGTTGACATAAGCTGAAAGATGATACGCACTACATTCATATGATAGCTAAAGCTGCTGAAATATGATTTCCCCCTAGCCGTTTAGAAACTTGAACACTTCTGCAATTATTGAACCTTTCTGAAGTGTGAACTAAGCAAATCATACGCTATCGAACATTCGACAGCTGATTTGTAACGTTTTTTCCCGTAAAATCTGTAACAGACACACTTCTAATCAGTTCTTTATACTTTGTGCATTGTCAGTCAATGTGTTGATTGTTCTCAGCTCATTCATTATGGTCTCATCATGTCACGAGTACGACTAGATAGTTATATTGGAGAGGAAGCTATTTCCTCAACACAAAACTAGCGTTGCTGATAGTGTCGATTCTTTTCTCGATTTGCATCTCTTAACTGAGAAATGATAAGCAAATTGTATGACAATTTTGACTATTAATTATCTCCACTTTGACGAGCATGTTCTCCGAGCATGATGGGGTATATGTTTCTCCAGTCTTTAAATTACACTTTTGTATAACTAAAATGCTATTTTATCAGGACTACCGCTACCATGCACTATAACAACATTTGCAATATTGTATCATCGCGACCCTTATCTACTTTTAAAATATAAAATTAAGAACTCGTCTGCGACAAGGATTGTCACAATCTGACCTCTATGGTGACGTTATATTCCAAATTTGTTAGAGCACCGTGATCATGCTCACTTTTCAACGCACACTAATATTTTTTAAACTTATTAAAGCAAATAACAGACGTTATGACACTATCAGTTTGAAACCCACTAAATGCTTAGGGCTGATTCTTTTACAGTTCGCCACTATGTTTTCCTTGTGGTGTTACCCGATATATTGCGTATCATTTGATGACGTTTACGTTCTTAAGGAAAAGGAAGGTAGCGTTTGATATGTGGCTTCAGTATTGTCTTGTCGTACCCTTAACGTTTTATTTTCTTGTTGCGCTGCTTTCTACCACGTCATTGAGTATTTACAGTTATATATTCATATATACATGATCATCATTTTGTTTTACCTATTACATATTAATATTGCATGTTTTGATAGAGATATATTCTGGCGGTGAATTCTTTATTTACACATTCCCGATTAATTAGGATGCAGCAGCTGAAACGTGTGGGATGGTGGACAATAGAACTTGGTTTAAACCACATCGGCCTTTGTGCCACTGACAGTTCGAATGCGGTACCTCTTTTGTCAACCCTTGTATGCCTATGGTATCGCATATTTTGCTTCTATTTATTGCTGATTGTTTTGAATGCTTGTTTATATTTGACTGATTTCTATGATTGCTACATTTTCTACGAAAAGTTGAGCCATCCCAAAGATGGTATGCATATGAGGGTGAACATGAGACAAGTGAATGGTTTGCATCTGGCCATGCAGCAATGGAGTGAAAATTCACTGAAAGTTCCATGTTCAATGAGGTATTTTCATACCATTCTATGGCCATCGACACAACCATGCACTTTCAAATGAAGATCGACATCGCATAATTTTCAAATAACAAAATTGCATTAATATGGTAACATTTCCCCGAGTTTCTCGCTCAAACGATTATCCCATACTGTGATGACACCTAATCATCATTTAACCAGCTAAAAAAAACAATGTGCCAGCACATTTAATTTAAGCAGAAAAGATACGAATAGAATGGCTTCTTCCCAATCATCATGTAAAGTTTCAAGGCAATATGCCGGTGTAGGAAGGAAAAGTAACACAATATATGTCTATATTAAATTAAACGACCACAATGCCTTTTTAAATACTCATTTGATTGTAAAGCTAAAACGATATGAGCAGTTTTGCATAATAATAACATATTCTTTGTAAAGTCTCAAGTAAAATTATAAAGAAGATGATAAACACGATATTTTCATACAGAAGTAGACAAAGTTAACGGCGCGCCATTTTAAATAACCGCCTTTTACCCTCAGGGTCATACTGCAGGTGGAACGTTTGATAACCAGATTTGAAGGCCCCATATTGCCATCAACAGATAAATGTTACAATAGATAAACACCGTTTCTAAACCAACTGACGACGAGGTATTATATAACTTAAATATTGTCAAAATACAAACTGTATAGATACAGTATAAACGGGTTCAACCTTCCAAATCAAACCCCAAAACTGGAGCGTCGAATTTGGGGTTAACAACTCATAATTCATTTTAAGCAAATTTAATCACAGATGTTGAAGAACCCGTGAATAAATCTATATTTTTAATTGGCACATACAAAAATACAATACTATATGACATGAACACTTAGATAGAGTTTTGATAAACGTTTTTGTAGCGTATTTTTTATGTTAATTTTGTGGATTGTTTATTTCATCTTGCAGTACTTCCAAAACCCCTTCAAGCTTATATCCATAATGACATGGTTTGATAAATGTTCGTGTTTACCTAGGCCACAGAGGCCTCAGCAGAAGGACTGAACACAGCTTAACTTAAAGTATCTATAACGACCTTCAATTGTATACCCGGCACAGTTACTGTCTGTAGATTATGTTCCATTTCCTTTACCCTGTGACCACCTGCCATTCAGCCTCTAGGACGAACATAGAAAAAATGAAAACATGTCACATATAATGATACTCGTTCATATCCTTGATCCTGTACCAAGCTGAAAACGTATGTGTTTTAGACATTTTGACTACGGTGAAGTGGTATGAATGTTATTTTCAATAGTGCAACACTTGAATATAGAAGTCGAGCAGAAATGTCGCTTTCACAGAACACAGTCAACCCAAAACACTCATTGAAAACACAACATTTACAATATTAATAAGAAGCAAGGCATGTGACGTCACAACCAACTTATTTGACAACAGAGGTACGGCCTCGGAACGATCAGTAACAAAAAGGCCTCTGTGGGTTTAAACCATGTTCTAGTGCGCACCAAACTTCAATCTTACCCTATTATCACCCCAATAAAACGAGAAACGTGTAAATACAGAAATCCCCGCCATGCCATATCCTCTAACAAACTAGGCAGAATTAATAGGCACTGTAACACAAATATGCATATATATAAAGAGGATCTTTATTGAATTTATTAAACGAGTTGGCAAAATGATATAATGCGAGGCTCTTGCCGTGCATTATATCTTTTTTGCTAACGAGTTTAATAATTTCAATAATGAATGGGAACGAATGTTAGATTGTATTTCTCACATATCGACTTTTATTGCATTTTGCCTGTCGCTTTAACACGCGAATCCGACACAAACCGTGGGCATTGGATCATAGTCATTATCGATTTTTTTTGACAGAGCATACTAGGCTTATTTGCATACTTATATAACTAATGGTTTATCGAAAATATAGAATGGTGGTATTCCAACCATACCGTAAATTAAGT
The DNA here is from genome assembly GCA_037043455.1 of Cyrtodaria siliqua. Taxonomy (NCBI): domain Eukaryota; kingdom Metazoa; phylum Mollusca; class Bivalvia; order Adapedonta; family Hiatellidae; genus Cyrtodaria; species Cyrtodaria siliqua. The sequence goes on from JAWPHD010005034.1 coordinate 86,419, forward strand.
GATAAATATGGATATAAAACCCAAAAGCCTAGAAAGCCACAAAGCAAGTACTCATTGACTTGGCAGAAGTTATAGCAACAGGAGAATACACCATTATGTGTACGACAAGACAAGTGCGAAAGATGGAATGGTAAGAATGTATGGAATGACCATAGGGCTACTGCCTCTCAGAGCAGTCAGTGGCAAAACTGCTGCTGGGGTGTAGCGTCGAGTGGTGGTGGTGTGTGTGTGTGTGAATGTGTGTGTGTGTGTGTGTGTGTGGTGGGGTGGGGTGAAGGGGGGAGGGGTGTAAACCAGGTTCTAGGGTGCACCAAACCTCAGATTTACCATAGTGTCATCCACATAAAACGAGATGTAAATATACAAATCACTGCAAAGCTATAATCTTATGCATAGTTGTCGCAGTGTAAGGAATCAAGGTTGAAAAACAATAGCAATTTTCACTTTGAAATATTTCCCATTTCCATCTTTTAGCAACTATGCTAACGCTTTTTTCCCATGACTGATGGCACCTTAGCGTATTGAGAACATTAGAAAATGTCAGCACACTAATGGGGCTAGTGGTGATGTGACAGAGCCACTAAAATAGCTATCAAAGGCTGGTTAAGCTGCTGATAAGTGACTTTTATAAACTCCCACCAGATGTTGACACAATACTGAGCGTCATACAGTTAGTTAGAAAGAAACAAATACAACATAGACAACATAGACAAAACATGGATATTGTTAAGAAATATATCTACATGTAGCTAAATCTACACAGTCCCTTTAAATAAATGTCATTTGTTGCTAGGCTGGGATTATATGTTTCCTTTTCGGATATAGACAGGTTTTGTTTTGAAGTAGGAGGTGCAATCGCTTTAGTTATTAAGAAAATTACATAACTAGTACCTAATATTTAAAACTACAACACGCATATATTTCAAAATATATACTGTTATGAATCATGTCACATGGTCTTCCTTTATATATAAATTCGCTAAAGTTTTAAAAGCGGCTTCGTTTCAAATATATCTAGCTCAGCAGTGGATTCGGGGATGACTTCCGCGCATCGATGTGCATGCCATAAATAGGAGGCTGGCGTTAACTCCATCGACCCAACAATATACATGCATAGTGTTTTGGAGTAATGATGAACGCTGAAATTCAAACATGAAAACACCCAAGTCTAGATCTATGCGTACTTATGTCCTTCTGAGAACGTAGTCAAACAAAATGCTAGAATCAATTGTTACACTTGCTGTTTAAACACAGGCGTCGGAACAGTGCGTATGGTGGGGGTGGGGCATACTTTGACAAGATGGGAGGGTGGCAGATAATATGTTGACCCACTTCCCGACACTCACCCCAACAATGTTTTTTTTTACAAATTACGCGTTGAATCCCCAAAAATCAAAGATGTGCTTGAGTCCGGAAATATTATTGTCCCCGGGCATAACATTGGCCATTTGACAAAAAAGTAGCTACATGTATTTTATTCATTAAAGCATTCTTCAAGGATGAGCGGAGCTGGTGTTTAAATAAACAGACATTCGGTCCGCAACCATATATTAATATTTATCATGCAGATATGCACATTTCTGCCTAATAAAGGGGTGACCTAGGGGCACTGGCCAATAAAGCAAATCAATGCGAAATCCTTCGGCGTTTATTGTACGTAACGTTATCTGACGTCATGCACGTAACTTTGCCTGACGTCATAAAACAAACAAAAACAATAAAATGCAGCACAGCTGCTGGAAAAAATGTTGGACAATTCTCAACATAATATTAATATTTCAGGGGTCAAGCTAGTGGATAAGGAGAGTACAGCGAAGTGGGAAATTCACAATTATTTATATTGGTTTAATAAAACTGGATGAATGATTTATATATGTTGTCAATTTTTATTTAAATATATGATATATCTAGGCCTGTTGTTTCATTTCAAATTAAAGTGGGTTTTTAATTTCATGTTTTAATAATTTAATTTTGAGTGGTCATCATTAACGGCTCATCAAAACATTATAGATTATTTAGAGCCGCCCTTGAGAGAGGGGAATGATACGTGTATAGGCCCATACCCTTACTCTTACCGAAGTTTCTTTGTTTTCTACATGACATAATGTGAATTCTAGTGCATTTTGAAAACATTTAATTGCTAAATCCTATGATAATGACCCCGTGCGAGGCCATTAATATCTGACAAGCATAGGCTAACATTGCTTGTCGAATTTTAGGTGTGTAATGGTTTTGGGTGGGATGATGGCCTCTGGTTTGCTCTTGTTATTTGGGGATAAGTAAATTCAATCTGTAAGGTATGAATTGAATGTTGTTTAATGACTCATCAACACATTATTCGTTATTCGAGAGAGGAGATCACACACAGGAATCTGGAACCTGACATACTATAACGAATATATTCTTATATATAGTTCTTTAAACTAACGTGCTTGGAGGATAGACTCCAATATACAAAACCTCCCAATTTACGTCCCCATCATACGGACGAGGCTAATGAAAAGCGTCTTGCCGAAGAACACAAAGACGAAACTCAGTGGCGATGGTGAGACTTTACCCCGGGTTCACCGGATTTTAAGTTCAGCGGTTATATATAGGGCCACGCCAGCCCCTTTATAAATTATGAAGCGGTATGTAAAATATTCCTTTAAACATTTTAATGAAATTGAGACCAGACGCTCGTTTGCACTCGCAATCATCTTGTGTGTGTTTGGATGACGGGGACTACAAATGTAAATAATTAAACCTTTTGTGAGATACACACATCTTGTTAAATGATTGTTATACATCTCGCGGCGCTCGGCATTATTTTGGCGTTTACAGCACCATTTCACCATGTTTACCACACTGTCATAAAATTGTTATAACATACGAATTTGTAAGCGATTTGGGGCTCCGCTTCTCGAAGCTTATGGCAGTATGTGATCTATGATTTTTTTTAATGTTCAGGGTCTCGCTTCGTGCAAATTGGAAATGTCAACTAAGGTCAGTTACGAAATCAAAGAACAGGACGAATCATGGCCTGTGGGCTTCGCTCCGCGAAGCTTACCAACATATTATTGTTTTATTTAATGTTCGGGGCTTCGCTTCGGGCGAAGCTCAGTACATGAATTATTATTTTTTCATGAATTACATAAGTTTACTCCGGACTACATGCACAGTAACATAGCTAGGCCCAAATGACAGCATAGGCCTATGGTTGGGGGCGTGGAGGCATGATCCTCCGGACTTTTTATTTCATTTTAGAATGCATTAATTAGGTAAGTAAACTGTCACAGATGTGTATCTGAAAATACCCACATCCCCTTCCCCATTGTCAGACTGGCAAACATTGCAGACCAAAGCAATTAGCACATGTTCACGCACATGACCGTTGACGTGATGTTTACAATATGGCATGACGTCATGTTTAACATATCGCATGACGTCATGTTTAACGTCAGTCACTGATGCACCAGTTACCCCTACTCAAGTCTTGACGTCACATGCTGCTTCTCACAAGAAAAAAGTAAGAAATTTACATGTATACGCTTATTGATGCAAGTCTGAATCCGCGTACCATAGTGATACGCCGTTATGAAAAATATGAAGCAGGCCGGACGATGTTAACTCCGGACATGAAGAACGCGGTCGACATAATGTCGTAAATATGAATAATTTTGAGCTTAATGAAAACGCGAGGTCTGTGGCTCGTTTGTCGAGCTTTGCTCGTCCGTATTGTTTTCACGACTTTCGCGAAAGTTTACTTTGTGGATTTTTTTGACTTTTTACGTTCCGGCGAGAATTGTCCAAACAACAACATGGCGACGTCCTCGATAAGCGTACCATTCTGAGAAATAGGTAATGCTAGTAATTCATACAGAAAATATGGATAATCTACATGATAAATAGAATATTATGTCAGTGCTCGGTAGAGCCTCGCCATTCTTCGTTTTCTAAGCCTCGCCTAATAAACTTGATAGTAAAAGGCACTGACGCCTCGCCATTCTTCGTTTTCTAAGCCTCGCCTAATAAACTTGATAGTAAAAGGCACTGACATAATATTCTCTATTTGGCACACGGCTGTTTACGAATGTATCGGTGTAGTCTACTGTAGAACCTGTATTAAAAGACCACTAAGGGAATGAGCATGACAGATGGTGAATATATTCGCGTCTCACACTCACCTGTCCCCCAACCCCTCTAAATTAATCAAGTTTAGCTTTTAAGTTTATTTCAGTCTTCGTATTTCAAAGAAAGCTTTACAGCTATCTTATAACAGATATATTGCATTTCTATCTATCATTCTGCTTATTTCTGCTTATTTGCTAACCAAAATAACACCGACGAAACTCCGAGGCATTTGCCTTAGAGTGCCTCAGCTGGTTAGCGACATCATAAACGCGGTACCTATTAGGGAATAAAGGCGTTTGTCCAGAGAGTACATGTTTAATAAGTTGTGTTGTATTACCTATTAACAGTTGGCAATGCACCAAACCTGTTTCGCCTGTCACCCCAAATACCGCGCAAAACTGTATTTGGTAGGGTGACATGCAAAAATACACAAGAAAATTGTTTTCTAATCATTTCTTTACAATAAAATAATGCATTTCACATAAATTAATCGTAAAACAAAATAAATTATTAAGTTTTATGCTGTTGGTAAAACCAGTTACCGTAAAATATCGAATTGAAATCTTAATTGGTGTTTAGAAGTAGTATACAAGTGTGACATTTGTGGTTATGTATATATCTTGAACTAGCTACTTTATATATATACTATAATACCCACTGTTGGTTAAGTGCGAATCGAATTTGAGTTTGCAGATATCAACACGCTAGTTGCATTATGGGATTGAATTGGCATTGTAAATGTAAACAAACACAGTATTTTTACAATATTTCATTTGCTTCAACCGTTAATTAACATCTTCTTCACTGCTTTAAACTATGATAACTTTGACCACATGTTACTTTATGTTTTATATGTTTATTTCATTTATTACATTAGTCATAGCGAAAAATGTATGGCATAATTTTATGATGTTATCACATTTCTTCTAAATATATATTTTTTTAAATGCTGTTTATTTCATACGTGTTTAACTGAATGATATACTGTAGCAGTATGTACCGAAATAGTTATTTATATTTGTCTTAAATACTCATTTCACTGAAATCTAGATAAGTTTGTAGATGTAAATGCGCAGGTTTGTTGAAGTTAAACACTAGTTTGTCGATGGTATGTTTTCTATAAGCGCTAGATTTTCGATAGTTTTGGTGACTTTTTTAAACTGTTAACTTTTCTTATTTTCTCGTAGTATATTCATCAGTTAGATAAGAAGTAGACATGTACGTAGTTCTACTTATATATAGAAACTAACTACCAAACAACAGAGAAAGTAACACATAAATTAATAAGGTAAGCGTGTTTTGCAATCTTCATATAATTCATGTGTTGTTTTTTCTACTTAGATCGTAGCAAAATGCGTAATCCTACAAGGAAACAACAGATAACTAGCAAATATGTCCATGACACACATCTGCCCCGATTTCGCGCTTTCAGTCACATAAAAAGGTAATAGGTGAAGGTTAATCCACTTACCTATTTTTGGTAGGAGCGTACGTGGTGCTCTCATGAAAGTGTGGTACCTCTAAAGCTGTAATTGTGTGAGGAATCGACTAAACGAACAAAGTACTAACAGTAGGTCAATGTTATTTACATTGATGTAAGTATATAAGAACATTGAAAGCTATACGGCGTTTGGTGTCTGAAAAAAGGACTTCACCACAGACTTCAATGTAAAATTCGAATGTAAATAACAGTTGCAAAAGTCAGGACAAGGTCATTAACATTGACATACTTTTGGTATAAAAATGTTGCTTTCACGGTGCCTGTGAAAGAGACTTAACCAAAAACTGAATGTAAATTCTGAAGGTACGTACGGAAGTACGATCGGAAAAGGGTAATACTTTCGTGGCGGGACATAGTTAAATTGTACAAAATACTACATGTGTCTTAAACTGCATGTGTTTGAAGTTGGCTCTGCGTTCTACGTTCTCCGTTCTACATTCAAACTTAGTTCTCTGTTCAACATTCGACTCCAGTTCTCCGTTCGACATTCAAACTTAGTTCTCCGTTCAACATTCCACTCCAGTTCTCCGTTCGACATTCAAACTTAGTTCTCTGTTCAACATTCCACTCCAGTTCTCCGTTCGACATTCAACTTGAGTTCTCCGTTCAACATTCCACTCCAGTTCTCCGTTCGACATTCAACTTGAGTTCTCCGTTCGACATTCAACTTGAGTTCTCCGTTCTCCATTCGATTCCAGTTCTCCGTTCGACATTCAACTTCAGTTCTCCGTTCTACATTCGACTTGAGTTCTCCGTTCTACATTCGACTCCAGTTCTCCGTTCGACAGTCAACTTCAGTTCTCCGTTCTACGTTCAACTGCATTTCTCCGTTCTACATTCGAACGCAGTTCTCCATTTTACATTCATCTTGAGTTCTCCGTTTTACATTCGACTCCAGTTCTCCGTTCTACTTTCAACTTGAGTTCTCCGTTCTGCATTCGTCTCCAGTTATCCGTTCTATATTCAACTTGAGTTTTCCGTTCTACATTCAACTGCAGTTCTGCGTTGTACATTCAACTTGAGTTCTCCGTTCTACATTCGACTTGAGTTCTCCGTTTTACATTCGACTCCAGTTCTCCGTTCTACATTCAACTTGAGTTCTCCGTTCTGCATTCGACTCCAGTTCTCCGTTCTATATTCAACTTGAGTTTTCCGTTCTACATTCAACTGCAGTTCTGCGTTCTACATTCAACTTGAGTTCTCCGTTCTACATTCGACTTGAGTTCTCCGTTCTACATTCGACTCCATTTCTCATTTCTACATTCAACCTGAGTTCTCCGTTCTACATTCGACTCCAGTTCTCCGTTCTACATTCAACTTGAGTTCTCCGTTCTACATTCGACTCCAGTTCTTCGTTCTATATTCAACTTGAGTTCTCCGTTCTACATTTGACTCCAGTTCTCCGTTCTACATTCGACTCTAGTTCTCCGTTCTATATTCGAAACCAGTTCTCCGTTCTACATTCAACTTGAGTTCTCCGTTCTACATTCGACTCCAGTTCTCCGTTCTACATACGAAATGAGTTCTCCGTTCTACATTCATAACCTTATAGCAAATGCAAAATAGTAAACAACTGCCTCTTGCAGTTTCAGACAAGACGATTTTTAAGTGTTTCCCTATACAAGTCTATGTAAAACATATGACCCCTGGGGAGGCACAAAATGTGATCCCAGGGTCACCATTTGTACACAATTGGTACAGGACCATAAGCTTATAGTAAATGCAAAATATTAAACCTCTGGCTGTTGTAGATTCAGAGAAGAAGATTTATTTTCCTATATAAGTCTTAAAGGGACACACGGTAATTTTAAAGTTTTTATCAAACGTCAAAATTAGCTTCTCGATTTATTAATACAGTGACATTTTGACTTTAAACCTGCTTGCAAAAAACTCTAAGGCGAGCGACTCAGGGCCATTTGGCCCTCTTGTTTGAAAGAAGGTGCTGGTAGATCAAGGTTTTATACATAGAATGAACAAATTGCCATCTGTACATTTTTCATGAAAAGTTGCCAGTTTATATACCGTCACACGGATTTGTGTCCGTGATATTACTTTTATATAAACAATGAAATAAGAGTAATCACGCATGAGTTATTCTGGCAAATAACGAATCCTCCCACAGGTTTAACTTCCAGTGTAAAGTGTTTGTTTTTTTTAAGTTTTTTATTTTTGGAAGTATGTACCAAAGTTTATCTTTAAAGATTGTCTTTACGTATTCGTTTGTCATGTCTTCGAAGTTACCATTATTAAAGATAAATGCAGTCTGGTATTAAAAAAGCATGAAACTGTACAAACAGTTTTCTTATAAAAATATTTGTCGTCTACAAAATAATCAAAGCCTCTGGGAGCATTTCTTAAATATATATGTTTAGTTCTTAGAAATCGTCATTGACAGTATTTGCTGTTACCAAAAAACATCTTTTTGTAGTATTATCAATTAACAAATTTAACTCTTAAACATCATATGAACATTTCGTGATAGTTTCGGAGAGAAACATATATTGAAAACCCCTACTAAGTTGTATGTAAAAATAAGTATTATTTGCATGACGTAGATACTACTTTTACCACTGCGTGACTGCACGGGGAAATGTGGTAAATCTGAATTGTAAATACATTTACCTGTGGATTGATTTACCCGTTCAAAGTTTTCTACGTCATCAAATACAATCTTATTCTCGCTTTTCACAAATATTGCTTTGTGTGAATTGTAAATATCTATTGTTGTGTATAGATTTCGGTTTAAATAAACATAAACATGTTCATGGCCGGGGAACTTTAATATGAAAGCAATCTAGTATAGTTTGTAAACAGAGTGTAGTCCCGCTAAATGTTAAAATTCCGCTAAATGTTAAAACCTCCGCTAAATGTTATGTCTTACGCTAAATGTTAAAAAATGTCCGCTAAATGTTACAAATTTACTAACCGCTAAATATTATAAATTTTAACAGTTACCGTTTAGTGGAATCCGTTAACCGCTAAATGTTTAAAGTCAGAATTATATCTGTAAAGCGTCGGATTGTATAACAGTGCTGTTTAAATGACTCGACGATATCGTTATGAAAGAAACCACATGAACGCCATACTTTCAGGAATAGCTTTTGCTTCTTGCTGCTGATGTTGCTGCTGCTGCTGCTGTTGTTGTTGTTGTTGTTGTTGTTAGCGCATTTTACGACGAGACGAAGTCTCTTTATCACCTTAGACTTTTATACACAGGATACTGAAGGTAACCATGTTCTTGTTCGCCTTTTGGACAAGACTTTGCACTTTGCTGTTAATATGTAAATAAGAATGGCGATCCTAAAAGTAAGTTTATTTCTAAAGCATTGAATACCTTTATATGCATGTGAAGAATGACTCTAAATCCAATTGTATATTTATGTTAAAAGGATTAGAGGCAATCCCGAAATAATTGTATAGTAATTGTGTGTACAATAAAACGATATATATGTCGGCAACTATTTGTGTTGGTATATATGTGTGCGTGCGTGCGTGCGTGCGTGCTGAGGTTGTTATCAAATAAACAATATACCAGCAATAAAGGCACTGTCACGTAAAATAACTGCAAAATTACACTAAACAATCGTTTATCCATTTAACTATATCCAGGTGTTTAGACATAAATTAATTCATTTGTGCCGATTAAAACTATAGGTTTATTCGCGGATACTTAAAATACCTGAGATTGAATATGCGTAAAATGAATTATGAGTTGGTAACTTTTAATTCGAAGTTCTAGTTTCGGGTTTTGCATTGGCTGATAAAAACCGTTTATATTGTGTCTATAGAGATCGGATGTTCAAAATATGTAAGTTATATAAAAGTATATAAATTCGCCTTGTGGGCACTCTACCCCCTGCATTGTTATCCAAATGTACCCATAACTTACACAGTAGTTAAATCTCTACAAAACAAAACAAAAAGAGTTCAAATCCGCTAAGAGATTTATTTTGTGTGTGTGTGTGTGTGTGTGTGTGTGTGTGTATGTGTGAGCGGGTTGGGGTGGGGGTGTTGAGTGGGGTGTAAAATTGATTCAGTAAATACATTTATCTGATTATTTTTAGCTCTATGGGCGGTGTTGGAATTGGCTTTGCCATCCGTTAGCGCAGTTTCAGCACAGCCAATTCTAATCAAATTTACCACGGATTCTCCTGAGTGGGCTGGGACCTTACAAATATTGTTTTGTCGATCCGACATTCAAAATGGTCTCTCCAGAATATTCTTCTCCAGAACGCCAAGACAGATTCTGAAAACTACTCAACTATCTATCAAGTTTATCGTTATTGTTTTCATGAAATCAAAAATGGCTCTGCCCCGGGGATCTAAAGTTTGTATATGAAAATTGTGCACGATTTACAAAGGCATAATGGGAAAAACTTGAAAAATCTTCTTCTCCTAAATCACGAGGCATATAGTTGTCATATATTGCATGTTAAATCAGCTTAAGGTCCTCTACCAAGAGTGTTCAAATGGTGACCCTGTTGTCAAATCTGGCCCGGCCCCGGGGTCACAGTTTTACATAGAGTTATATAAGAGAAATATTTAAAACATTCTTCTTTTTTAAAACTACAGAGCCAGAGGTTTAATATTTTGCATTTACCATATCAGTACGGGTCCTCTACCAAGTGTGTTCAATTCGAGACCAAGGGGTCAAATTTGGCCCCACCCCAGGGGTCACATGTGTTAAATAGACTTATATTGGGATAATGCTTAGACTGTTTTCTTTCCTGAAACCACAGTTTTACACTAATTGAGCATGGACAGCAGATACAAGCATCCAACCAGCATCGACCCTGGGGTCCTTCTCACCCTTTGGACATAGCCATGGGCCGTAACTTGGAAACTGTTGAGATCCCTACCTAATAACCTATATACACTTATTGAGCATGAACAGATGTATACAACCTTCAAACCATCATCGGCCCGGGGTCTGTCCCGACCCATGAGGAAATAAACCCTTTGTCATAACTTGGAAACCGTTGAAATATCCACCCTATAACCGTACATACACTTAATGAACACGAACAGACGGATAGAACCATCCAACCAGCATTTGTCCAGTGGTCCATCCCGCCCTTTGGGTCACATAGTCCCTGGGTCATAACTTTGAAACCGTTGAGATAACCACCCTATAGTCATGCATACATTTACTTGGCATGAACAGATGGATACAACCTTTTAACCATTATCGGACCGGGATCTGTCCCAACCCCGATGCAAATAGGACCGGGTCATAACTTGGAAGCATTGAGATCTCCACCCTATAACCTTATATACACTTAAGGCATGAACAGACGGATACAACTATCCAACCAACATTGTCCCTGTGGTCCGTCCCCACTCTTTGAGACATAGCCCCTGGATCATAAAGTGGAAACGTTTTCAGAGAGCTTCATCCTATAACCATGTATACACTTACTTGGCCTGAACCATATAAGGCGGGCCTTCTGTTAAGAAATTCTAAGCTTTTCATCTTTGTAAAGATCATCAGATTCAGGAAAATTATGACTCCCTTGTTTAGGGCCCTGAACCTTTGTTTTTATTTGAATTCCACCAAATGTGTACAGCAAGTAGAGTGACAGGCCCTCTTGGGACTTTCTATTTTTAAAGTTGAATCTAAGGACCGCAATGGAAATAAGAGAATTCACATTTACTTTTTTGTGTTATCCTTAGTGTCATGGACTTATACATATGTGACTTTATACCATGCTATGTTATTTTTATATATATCTAGTGATAAATTGAACATTCGTCAAGGTTCACCTATGTGTTTTTTTCCACGTTTAGTAAAGTCAGAACGCAAATTGTATTGTTGTCTTATATATTGCAGAACTATGCATGATGTGTACACATACACATATTCCTCAATACTGATCGGTAGAACTAGGATTTCACCACGTCCCTTCCTCCCTCTGTTTTGTTTTTGGACTACAACTTACTTCTTCAATGTTTATGCATTTATTTTGTATTCTGTAATCTAGTTTTAATACATGGGACGTAATATCAATAATAAGCCTATTAAATGGCAAATTCAAGAGTGACTTACTCATTGCTCTCTTATACCTAGAGTTTTGGAGCAGTGACAGAAAAACAATAAACGTGGCTCCAGCGTAAATGGAGTGTCTACAGTAGAATTTGCGGCAACTCTGCAGTTCAGGGTGAGAAGATCCTAGGCCCATTCTCCATATTTTATCTCGATGTACATGAAGGATGAGCCTGGCATGTTCATGCCTGTTAGGCGCCATATAACCTTTCATGTGTTGGTGCGCCTTAAAACCCAATTCAGTTCAATTCCTTTGGAATTGTAATTGGGGTGTATGCAGTGATTTTGTCTAGTATATAATTATGATAATTGTCATACAGCTACAGATATACTCATCAATATTAACATGCGTTCGACAAAATGTTTAGCAAATAAAAGGAGAGAAAACTATTGCCCGCGCCGCCCGCCCGCCCGCCGCCCGCCCCGCCCATGCCACTCCATAGCCCCACCGCTATCCAACTCAACCATTAAAATAAGTGTGATTTATTAACTCGAGGACACCAAGGTCAGGATGGGAAGAAAACTCTCATACTATTTAAGTAGTCGAGCTACAGGCATAACCTTCGACATCATAATTATGTGAATATGTTTTGTACCTTTTCAAATGAAAAATGACATTTAGTAAATAGAAATTTAGTGGCGACGCAGTAGAAGCTCAACATATCGATAAACTAGTCCCATAGTGATATTTAAATATATTTAATTACTGTATTTAATAGTATATTTATTGTTCATTTTTAATTAATGTCAAATCTAAATATCTAATTTAATAGGTTATTACCGTCTTATTATATATGTATATCCGTAAAAATGCAGTAATTTTTTTAAATATTTGTGTTTTTCATGACGTTATTCAACAACATATATATATGTTCTGCTCTGTTTATAACTAGTTGCCCCGTGTGGTTCTCGGGTGCCCCGTTTGGTCACGGGGCAAAGAATAGGGCCACTGCAGATCCATTTGGAGGGGTAGGCAGAGGGGTAGAATCCCCACAAATTCATGTTCATTTTATCATTTTTTGTTCATGTTCATTAAAGGTCTTCATCATGATCCCTGCATTGTTTCAGGTGCCATCTCGCTCACATCAAAAGAGCAGTGGCAGAAAAACAATAAACGTGGCTCCAGCGTAAATGGAAGTTTTACGATAGAATTTGCAGCAACTCTGCAGTTCAGGGTGAGAAGGTTCTAGGCCCATTTTCCATATTTTATCTCGATGTACATGGAAGATGAGCCTGGCATGTTCATGCCTGTTAGGCGCCATATAACCTTTCATGTGTTGGTGCGCCTTAAAACCCAGTTCAGTTCAATTCCTTTGGAATTGTAATTGGGGTGTATGCAGTGATTTTGTCTAGTATATAATTATGATAATTGTCATACAGCTACAGATATACTTATCAATATTAACATGCGTTCGACAAAATGTTTAGCAAATAAAAGGAGAGAAAACTATTGCCAGCGCCGCCCGCCCGCCCGCCGCCCGCCCCACCCATGCCACTCCATAGCCCCACCGCTATCCAACTCAACCATTAAAAATATGTGTGATTTATTAACTCGAGGACACCAAGGTCAGGATGGGAAGAAAACTCTCATACTATTTAAGTAGTCGAGCTACAGGCATAACCTTCGACATCATATGTGAATATGTTTTGTACCTTTTCAAATGAAAAATGACATTTAGTAAATAGAAATTTAGTGGCGACGCAGTAGAAGCTCAACATATCGATAAACTAGTCCCATAGTGATATTTAAATATATTTAATTACTGTATTTAATAGTATATTTATTGTTCATTTTCAATTAATGTCAAATCTAAATATCTAATTTAATAGGTTATTACCGTCTTATTATATATGTATATCCGTAAAAATGCAAGGAAGTTGACAATGAAACGCACTGTATGCGTATGAGTCAATTTGACTCCGCGTTCTGCATTCTTCGTTCAACATTAGATTCCAGTTTTGCCTTCAACATTCGGACACAGTTCTGTGTTCAACATTCGGACCCAGTTCTGCGTTCAACATTCGAAGCCAGTACTGCGTTCAACATTTGAAGCCAGTTCTGCTTTGAACATTTGGACCGAGTTTAGCATTTTAATAACGTTTCTTCCGTAACGAAAGCATTATAAAATGCAACTGAGTCGATTAAAGCAGTACTGTTCATATCATTACATATTTCAGATAACTTTGTTGACTTTTAACATTTAGCGGTTAACGGATTCCACGAAACGCTATATGTTAAACGTTTAGTAATTTTTAACATTTAGAGGAAGTTTTAACATTTAGCGGAATTTTAACATTTAGCGGTGCTACACACAGTTAGAATTCGTACAAATATAGTTCATATTGGATTATAGCAAAACGTTACAGTACATACACATGAGGTAACATTAATGACAATCAGTTTGTAATATTAGTGACAATTGTTTGAACATATGAATATTTAGTCATGTTAAGTAATGATTTGTAAGATGCAACATGTCGTCGAAATGTATCAAATGTGCCGCACGTGCTCTATTGCTAATAAACATAACCGTGTGTATTGCCGTAATAGTCAAATTCGCAAAGTATGATTACAGTAACATCATATACACATACAATTTTATTATAGCACGAATCACTCGTTTTCGTGTTAAATATTGTGTTCTTTTCCTTTTTTTTTTAAAAATTGTGAACGTGTAATAAGCTTCCCAGAATAGCACCACAAAACAACTACAGTAATGACTGATGCAAAACTGATAAAACCTTTGGAGTCGTTTTAGGTGTAACAGCGTCATTGATGTTACTCAATTTTACAATAACAGTGATCCATATGAAAATAATAAGTGGTTTTCTTTTGTTTCAAAGCAGATGTGCACACTATCATGCATTACAAATGGTTTCCATTAATCGTATAGTCATAACTGTGTGTGCAAAACTGATAATATGTCTGGAGTTGTCTTTGGTTTTAGAAAATGTGTCCTTGATGTTACCAGTTTTCACAGCAACAAGAGTTTAACGATTTGAAAATACCAAATGGTTTACTGTTTGTATTAAAACAGATGTGCCAAATGGTAGGTTATTCCAAAATGACGCCACTATACGGTTACCTTGATAACTGTGACGCAAAACTAATATGGAGTGGTCATTGGTGTTTCAAAGTATGTCCTTGATGTTACCGCAGTGTATGTGCTCTTATCCCTACGTATTTGTGATACAGTGGTACCATTGATATTGTCATATGTTTTAGTTTGCCATTTCTATTTAAAATGTTATTGTTCGAGATAATTCAAATAGTGTTTAGAACAAGATAATAATAAATCTTTTTATTTTGTTTAAGTCGATTTTAACAATGATAAAGAGCCAATTATCCCAATATTTAGTTTTGATGTAAAAAAACAGTAATCTATGAGTCACATTAGTATGTTATTTTACTTTATACATTGGGTTTCACCGTTTATGAATTAATCAAACAAGTTCAATAACATCAGTTACCAGCAAAGGCTTCACCGGTTTGTTGTGGTGTTACAGGCACATGGCAAGGGTTGTGCTGTGTTTGCATCTTTTAAATTGTGACTGTTCACATACTCATTTAATAAAATTCAGTTTGACGCATATTCGTTTTGCAATTTTGTACGATATTAATTTTGACCCCTCTTTTTTCTGAAAATGACCGTTATAATGGCTAAAGCATTTTCACTTTTCGGGCGGGTATTCCACCAAAGATAGCCGAGGTGGATGCAGGGTTGTAGCAATGCATCGCCAAATTAAAAATATAAAAGTAAAACATATGTCAAAACGTCAAAAAACAACAACACGTAGGCTTCGATAAATGTTACACTAAAAAGGTTATCTTGATAAAAGTCAAGATAAGAACATGCATATACATCAATAAACACACGAGCAACAAATAAAAAACTGTTTTTCTTAGTTATTACATTATTTAAGAGTATTGCGATTCATCAAAATATAACAGAGTTTAAACTTTAGCACCATGTTTTCGTATTAAAGTCTATAAACACAAATATAGATTTCAACAGCTTACTGATTAACACTCTTAAAGAACCGCTTTCGATGCACCATGCAAGTACATCAGATGAATTAGCAGTAATTTAACCTTCGACGTCGGAAGCGCAAGTAATTTTGAAACGGTGCTTCAATAAACAACTTATGCATTGGGTGTTTAACGGCTGATCAACACAGCATATGTTTAAAGTTCCACACGCATTACAGTGTTCTTTTCACAACTGCATATTTTTAAATATTCTACAAACAGTCCTCAATGAAGGGAAGTAGTATTAATAAGTACTGAAAAGGGTATCCGTTGGAAGCAACAAACACGTTCAAGAGAAAAAAGTGGCAGACTCGGTTTTATTAAGATTGATAATGAATGGTAAATAAGGTGCAACACCTCTCAAGCTCCATAGCACCGGTTAAAGCGGTATTCTGCTTTAACGTCAAGAGATTGGGTTTCATTTAAAAAGGAAGATTTTATTAGAGTCTTGTCAATAACTCCTCCGAATATAGAACGGAGAACTACAGCTGAATGTAAAACGGAGAACTGAAGTTGAATGTAGAACGGAGAACTAGAGTCGAATGTAGAACAAAGAAGTAGAGTCGAATGTTGAACGGAGAACTCAAGTTAAATGTAGAACAGAGAACTTGAGTCGAATGTAGAACGGAGAACTGGCTTCGAATGTAGAACGGAGAACTCAAGTCGAATGTAGAACGGAGAACTCAAGTTGAATGTCGAACGGAGAACTGGAGTCGAATGTAGAACGGAGAACTCAAGTTGAATGTCGAACGGAGAACTCAAGTTGAATGTCGAACGGAGAACTGGAGTGGAATGTTGAACGGAGAACTAAGTTTGAATGTCGAACGGAGAACTGGAGTCGAATGTAGAACGAAGAACTCGGTTCGAATGTAGAACGGAGAACTGCAGTTGAATGTAGAACGGAGAACTCAAGTCGAATGTAGAACGGAGAACTGAAGTTGAATGTCGAACGGAGAACTGGAGTCGAATGTAGAACGGAGAACTCAAGTTGAATGTCGAACGGAGAACTCAAGTTGAATGTCGAACGGAGAACTGGAGTGGAATGTTGAACGGAGAACTAAGTTTGAATGTAGAACGGAGAACGTAGAACGCAGAGCCAACTTCACACACATTTAAACTTCAACGTTATAATTTCAAAGACAACATGTTTCCAATGAAAGGACTAGACGAACTAGTTTTACAAATGTGTATTCTTATGCCTGGAAAAACTGGTGTTATGTTTGGTAGTGAAATTGCATTAAAACACTTGAGTTTCTGTTTGAGATGTTTTCTACACACTGGCTTCGTCTTTCGAGGACTCTTTAAAAGCATAAAAATCCATATCTGAAATATGGAAATATTAACTCACATACAGTTAGGCTACTCATAATTATCTATGTGTATTGCTATATTATATATATTATAATGAATGAAGGTATAGCCTGCATAAAAAGCAAGCAACATTTATTTTATTTCACCAACCAATTTTATGACAAAAATATAATCGATTAATTATTTCTGAAGTTCTGTAAAATATAATTTTACTATATTTAATTAATCAATATATTACTGAATAGATGCGTGTATTTTTATTTAAATGTGTCTCGTCAATAAACATTGATATGTCCATGAATAACCATGAGCTCAGAATTTTAAATACCACTATTTGAAACAATTAATATAGAGGCGACTGTTAAGTGTTTTAGTTTATATATATTTTGATGAAATATGAAGTATGTAGGGCAATTGGTTGAACTTAACAAAATAAATTAACCACCAGACAGAACATAGACGGAGGAATGGGAAACGGTTGAGCGACACATTATATACCCTGACAATGTGCGTATGACTGTGACTTTGAATATAAGGAACAGGTGAGCTAAATGTTAATATTTACCCTATAAGAAAACGCGCTAATCTAAAACAAACCAGCGCGTCAACATCGAAAAACTAGCGCTTAACTTCAACAAACACTCGCTTTGATAAATGTTAACATCTACAAACCAAATCAGACAAAATGTATATTTTGGCTTTCAAATTTAGTTTTGAAGCCAACATCTAAAAGAAACATATTGAAATACAATTTAACTGATCCAACAAATGTATTTTGATGACATATAAAACAGTAAAGTTCTTATATACAATAACCACCTGATAACATCAAATTCAGATTTCCACACCGTAAACTCGATGTGATCACGTGAAAGTCGCGTGCATTGTGTAAATGTAAAACACAGATAGGCAGTGTGGAGAATAAGGCTAACATGACGATAATTTGCCAAATATGGGTTTCCACATTTACAAACCATCAGATGTCTGTCTACAAACTAGCGTGTTGATATCTACAAACTCACTTTACCTACAGTGATACCATACTAAATAATTAATCTTAGCTGCTGAATCGAAACTCGTATTAAATACGAACACGTCATTGTCATGATTTGATAGCACCTTTGCATATTTAAGACAAACACAAGAATGATTGAGGAATTCACATGACACATTGCTGATTAAAGTTGTGTTTTGAAGCATCACACAACTGTTAATTCAATCGCTGGTGTAAATGTGAAATTCAGAATATTCGAGAACGTTTTAATTTCTACTACTGAGTGATATTATTTGTCCCCTATAAAATATCACAGGAAGGCGTGCCAAAATCAATGAAATAAAATGAAATAACTTTATTATTTTTGTTAATTATACAAGTATACGTTTTGTTCTAGATATATGCGATGTGTACTATTCGGCAAAGTAAATAAACATAAAAGACTGGATTCCGGAATTACACAATACAATTCCGGAATTACACAATACAATTCCGGAATTAACAAGACAATTCCGGAATTTTCTCATTGGGTACACAGAGGTTAAGTATACTCCAGGTGTCGCTACACCTTTTGGTAATGCATTTTACCAAATAGGAAATCGTGTCGGGAATTGAAAAAGAGGACAAACTTTTGGAACCTCTTTTTTTCCGGATTCTATATTATTATGCGTATTATTATTATCAGTGATACACATAGAATCGTATAATTACAAAATACCTGAAAACCCATATTTAAATAGTTCGTTATGGAGAGAACTGTAACTAATGTTGTAATAAATTGTAGTTCAATCCATTTGCATATGTTGCTATGAATATTGTGATGTTGAATTGATGTATTGTAACATATCTCCAATAAAATATTATTAAACTAAATAGTTCGTTAACGTTTCGTTAGAAATCTTCGAAATTCAATTCATTTTTTATTAGTCGTACGTGACTGAACTTTACTTAACCCATTGCTAACATAGAACATTTTATGATGTGCTTTATTAACCACGTTACTTTCAATGCACTCTTCATGACGCTTATGCGTGAGGGTTTCATATCTAACATAGTTTAACTACTCAATGCTGATTGGTTATTGAGAAGGTATTACATGTCCTATCAAACCCTCTGACGTCTCGTCCTTTAACCGTTAAGACGCCATTTTAAACGATTTGTAACGTCAAAACATGCAAAACCTCGATAACGTTATTTTAAAGCAATGTTACGTTCAAACATTAAAATTGTTAAAAACAGGATAAAGCTGCTATTTTCTTCGTTTGGTGTTGAGAGATGGGTATACAATAAAAGTTGTTAAGAATGTGTTTGTATTATGTTCAATCTCTCGAAACTGTGTGTATTTAAATACATATAATTCCATGTCAGATAAGAAATAAAAGATGTCCATCGAGTTTATATGTAGGAGATCAAACCCTGGTATTCGGGACTTGAATCACATTGAAACCTCGGCCTACGGCCCTTGGTATCGATGATTTTCAAATCCCACCCACCAGGTATTTATCTGAGACACTATAAACCGGCTGGGAATATTTTATTTCTGAAGTGAAAACTACACAAACGTATACGTTAAGAATCATATATCATGACTGCAACACGTTTACGACTTTATGAAACCGACAATAGACATGCATTATGTAGTAACAGTATTGCTAGTTTTAATAGTTATATCACACTTATTACATGCAATTAATAATCAATAATCCAATAGAAATAAACACATTCTATTTACACTGATAAATGCATAATTTCAATCGAAGAGAATGTGCAAAAACAAAGTGGTAAGATCATCGGTCACAAAATATGTCAGAATATTTTCATAATTTCATTAAATATATACTGGCATAAGCTTACATGTCTTCTATTAGGAGCCATTGTCTTGGTCTCCTCCAGTGCTTTTAAAGGGACACACGGCAATTTTGAATTTTTAAAAACTCACGGCGTCCCGTTAGTTTTTCTCTTCACTTGCATTTGTTCAATCAATAATAGTAATTGTTAGAATAGTTCAAAGAAAATTATTTTTACAAATTACTGACTTTTTATAGTAGTGCATCAATAATATATTTAAAAAATTTGGTGAAATAGTGAAAAAAATTGAAATCTCAATTTTTTATTTAATTATATGCAAGCAGTTTTAAAGTCAAAATGACGTAGGATAATTAAATTGAGGAGCAAATTTTAATGTTTGAACTTCTCCTGATCTTCACAGCGTGCACGTCGCGGAGAGGGCACAGATGACACTCATAGGTGTTTGTATAGGGGTCGCCTTGCCAGCCCTATACGACATTACTAGCTTGAGCACTATATTCGCGTATAGTAATCAACACTGGTACTACTAAACTGGTTTGTCTCGGTTTAGTAGCTTGAGTGTCATTTGACCAAAAGTGAAGATGTCTCCTGCGTCCCATCACAGCACACATCATCTGACGTCCACAGATCCTGAAGTCGAGTCCGGTGGCCACGTGCGGCTCACAATTGACAGTAGACCAAGGGGAAAGGATGTCGGGTTGTGTGTGCGGCGCAGGGGTCATACTGTGATGGGTGTGGCCTCAAACAGAGAACCCGACCAGTAGCGGATGTAGAGACAACCACCCTAGCGGATGTAGCGTAGCGGATGTAGACCACCTTGACCAGACCACTTCACCGCCACAGCGAGAACTACACAGAGCGAAAGCGACACACCATCTACATACACACAACAGAAGCGACAACACAGCAGCAGCACTAGATCAACCAACACATTCAGCTAGAACAGTCCAGACTCTATTGTGCCCGTCGCGGCAGGGAAACTTGTCGTGTTTGTTGGTGGAGGGACTATAAACCTCAGAACTACACACACACGCTTTTAATGTTTGAATAAAACTCAAGATTGCCATGTGTCCCTTTAAACGAACGTTGTATTTTTCCATATGGAACTAATAGTTTAGGTTATATTACTAGACGCAGCAGGAAATCAAATTATACGATCAAATATGATCATAAGCGTGTCTTTTAAAATATTTTCATTAACTCGCTGTAAATACTTAAAAGGAAACGTATCAGACTGTGAAAAATAATTTAATGCTCAGTTATTTTTCTATTCAGGTAACCTTTGATAATTCTAAATCACCTGCTATCAATTGTCCGTCATTAACTAGTTATACACAGAACAGAACATATATATATGTTACATATATATATGTTGTTGAATAACGTCATGAAAAACACAAATATTTAAAAGAAATACTGGTTCATCTTGATACAATTACATATCATAGTTTGTAGGATAAAGCAAATAAGTGATGTATCATAACAGCATGAACGAAAATATATTTTAAGTCATTTTTAAATTATTTATTTCGCAAAATAATATAATCTGTCTAATAGTCTAATAGTTGTATTCCCTATATATGGGAGTACAAGCAATATGTTACGCAAGCGTAAAATAGCTGCCGAGAGACAAGAAGTTAACATAATAATATATCAAATCAGAGGTGTTAAAAACAATATTGAAAAAAATAAACCACGCCACGACCGTTTTTCTTACATTCTTAACGATTTTTACCATCAGTTCTTCCTACCAAGCATATTAAATCAATTTGGGCAACCTCGCTTCTTGATGTTCAAATGCCTTGACCTGCCTTACATATTGATTACAATTCACCCTTGTAACACGACGTGCCAGAAGTACACATCAGCACAGAAATACAATTGTTCACATGTAAGAGATACGTGTGCGTTATAGTGTGCGTTAGAGTGCGCATTACCACACATTTAAACTGTTCACTGTTACCATGTGTAATTATAAGATTGCGTTATCAAAGTGAAAAATGTAAAGGAACTGTTGAAACGTTACCATTTTCAATAATGACAACCATAATTAATAAAAATTAAAAAAAAAAATGGAAATCAGCAGGCCTGAACCCTACCTTATGCTACATTTTTCAGTAGACTGGTTTACGAAAACGTCATTGCAGCAAGTGAAATGGTAACCTTTCCACATTACAAAATATGTCTTTATACCATTCAAGTTTTTCAGACGAGTTCTCTAGGAATTCAAGTTGTAAAGCATGCTTATTGCCACCTACATGAGTCACAGTCTGTTAACCTTAGACAGATATAAAACCCATATAAGAGTTAGCTGCCTTCGGCAGCTGAATAACATTTTTTCTAAAGATACAGACATATCTGCACTTTCGGATATGGCTATGATTTATCGGGGAAAAAACATTCCTATCTTTTGCCCCGAGGGTAGGATATGGATTTTGTTTTTTGTTTAGTTTTAAGTCCATATCATGCCCAATATCGACGCAGTTTCAACAAAATGGCCGAGGCTGAAAGAATGTTAGATACAAGAGCTAGATTGTCTCATTGAAGAACAAAACAAACACACCAGTGCATCACTAGATGATACAAATTAGCTAATCCGAGAAATGGAAAATCCTGGGGAAAAGCTATGCAATGCGTGACTCAAAATTGTTGAACGACAGGCTTGGGAATGTTGGTGATCGGAGAACTGTTTCTCGTGTCTCCGGTAGAATTGAATGCGTATCTGGCAAGATTTTAAATGTCATACAAAGACAAATGGTTCTGCATATCGATATAAACACATTTATCTTTTGATGACATTGGAAATCTTGACAGATTCAAGTGCTTTTAGACAAAAGTACATTTTCTATGAGCAATATTAACAACACGTAATTGATACATGAGGATGAAAATTCAAAATATCTAAACATTGTGTAACTAATCAACATTGAATTCCTTACAGCTAAAGCTGTTCTTACATATTTTGTTAACTTTATAACGATATGCTTATCCTTTTGTCTGTACTAATTATGAGAGTTTAAAAATATGTCTATTATAATAATATGTTTTAAAATAAAGTTTGCGGATTCTTGTGTTACAGGATCAAATCAAAATACAGTGATATTCATCTTCCAAATCAATACAATGACAGCATTGACAATATCTTTAATGTCTAGGTATTCTATTACGAGAGCATCTGCCAGTTTGTATTCTTAACGAATATGCTGATATTCTGAATTTTGTTCAATCTGGTTTGAGATTGCATGGTAAAATATCAAGATATCTTTGCCTAAATGTGTTTATAAGGTATTTAATAATTTAACAGAATTTGGGTCACTTCAATCATTTGTAAAACCATATTCGTTAAACATTTTTTTTACATTCAATGCCCAGTTTGTATACACAATTTCACACTCTTTTAGTGACGATATGTAAATGTTTTTAAGTATTATATGCAATAATTTAAACCAGCATTTAAGCATTCTTACATAACGCGTTATAAGTAAAAGATATCTACCTAATTCACCATATACTCCTGACGTACAAGAACTATTTTTTACTTTTAAAATTTGCTTTCAAAATGTCAGATGTATTCTTTCGATTTGTTTTGATATTGTTTATCCCCAAATTTCCGAAGAATAATTCAAAGTGTTTATACACCTTACATGTCCAGTCCTCAAAACAGGTGAATATAACCCAGTGTAAAAACAAAAGTGATTATACAGCTTGTGTAAAATTTCATGTCCAATTCTCAAAGCGGGTTATTATACACCTTGTGTAAAATTTCTTTTATTGTTTTAACCTTAAGACATGGAATATAATGATAGTATTTGAATATATACTCAGCTGCAAAAGAAAGTTGCCACTTTGAAAGTTTTACTATACACCCTATCCTCTTTATCAAGCAACATTCCCTTAATGATTCAACCTATTGAAAAACAAAGGACAACATGAGATTGGCAATGGAATGATAACAACTTTGGTACCAAACATGGCATATTCATTTTGGAATTTGTCAATTAATTTTAAAAAGACTTTATACAATTAAATCTAAACAAAACTCAGTGGCTACCTTCTTTTGCAGCTGAGTATATTATGATTCAGACCAGACTGTCAAGCCAATAGTTTGCTGGAAATGCCATGCAATGCCTTTGGAAAATGTACTGTGAAGTAAATTATTAGGCCCAACCTTAACCAATATAAATTCAATTCATATTCTTACCGTGAGAAATGCATACCTCGTTCCATGTTCATAACTTATTTTTATCTGAGCCTGAAAATGACATGACTTTTTATCCGAGCCTAAAAATGACAACTAATTTACATGGAAATTATTTATGCTCTGTAATACGTGCTTTTCTAGATTAAGCATTTAATACAATATTTCATTTAAAATATATGTCTGTACATTATAATATAGACCTGAATAGCACCCTCCTATTTTGATTGATAAAACATTATATTTTTAATGAATTGGTACGTATTTTTATATTCTTCTAGAAAAAACAGCATGATGTACTCCCTAAATCGCAGTTTCATATCTCCTAAAGCAAAACCACAAAGCTGAACATGTTTATATGAATATAAAAAACACTAAAACCTAGAAAACCACAAAGTAAGTTCTCAGTGACTTTGCAGAAGCCAGAATAACAAGAAAGTAAACAGCTAAGGGCACGTCAAAACATATTTGTTTTGAACATTAAATTTTCAGTGTTTAGGTAGACTTCATAACATGATCTGCAAATTGTCGAATGATTGAACAATCAAAGAGAAACACATAGTGGTAAACTGTAAATGCTTCAACCACTAAACATGCAGTGCGTTGCAAAAACGATATGTACATAATCTCTTTCGATACATTTGATAAAGATTGTATGAAAGTGATCATGATCAAAGATCTTTAGAAGTTGGTAAATACCTTTACTATAGAAGTGAAGTGGTTGCAGACCTTTAGTTATGAAATTACCTTTTTCATATTTCAAATGTAGATATAGGCGACGATAATACAATTTTGCACAGCGTTTATAACATTCATGTAGATGTATATATGCTTGAACATTATTGTCAACTGTTATCAATTTGTACTGCAGCGTTTATCATAACGATACTTATGCTATTTAAGAACATCTGCAATATGTTCTTTTCTTGCATACCGGATAAGGCTATCCAAGTTTTACATGGGGGATGGAATATAAGAATCTTTCATGGGTATCCGGTGAAGATAGGGAATTCCATCCCGAGGTATAAGTGTTTCTATCGGAACCGAGGCTCTGCTGAGGTTCCGATTAAAACAGGGTTGGAATTCCCTATCTGAACCGAATATCCATGATAGATTCTTTTTCTTGCATATCAGAGACATATTGTGCGTTGACGCCTCCAGCTACTAATGTTTTGCATGTTTTTCTGCATACCGGATGTTGGCGCGCGTGAATTTTATCTCGACCCTAGGGTGAGATGGAAATATCTAGCCCCGGTAAAATGATGGATATCCTTGTCCGGTATGCAAGGAAGTCTTATCTGTATGGGTAAAGATAAAAGTCATGCGCGCATCAACATCCGGTATGCAGGAAAACATGCAAATCGTTAGTAGCTTGCTCAACATGGGTATTCGGTTCACATAGGGAATTCCAACCCTCGGTATAAGTGTTTTAATTGGAACCTCGGCAGAGCCTCTGTTCGGATAAAACACTTATACCCCGGGTTGGAATTCACTATCTTCACCGGATACCCATGAAATATTCTTATAATCTTACTCTTAATAAGAAATACTACTTAACGTATCGTTATTTTTCTCCAATACAAATCAATTTTTTATTATTTGATTTGAGATATACAGTCCGTGGGTCCATGAACAATAAAACCGAGTCTGCTACTTTTCTCTTTTGTTTTTGCTTGTTGCGGGGCGTCCGCGGCCGAGAGGTTAGAGTCTCTGACTTGAAATCACCTGCCCAACGCCACCTCTATGGGTTCGGGCCCTAATGAGAACAGGACTCTTTATGCGAGGAAGCCACCCAGCTGACATGCGGAACGCCGATGGTTATACCGTACGTGCACGAAAATTACCCCTTCCTCCGCCAGGAAGTCGGAAAGTATGAAAATTCGGCATATGACCTTACCTATTAGATTGATTCTAAAATTCAATTCAGTGACAATAGGCAACACGGTCGTATAAATTGCTTAAAGGTGAAAACAAAAGACAAATTGTTTAAATAAGTCTATTTTATTAATTTCACTGCATTTATATGCACTGATGTATTTTTATTTCATATTTTTTGTTTTATTGATCATATTGATGGTATAATATTTCTTAATGCTTTATTACAGTTTCGCCACATGTTTACAGGGTCTGCGTGAACACAATATTCCAAACAGAAATTGGCAAATGTATAAGAATCATACTAAAACGTTTACAAGCCAAAGAGCAGCGTTACCACGAGCACGGTATCGACAGACTCGTTTGTTGTTTGACCACATGAAATATGTACATATATATATATATATATATACTCAACAAACGTATGACGCAAAACGTCCGATTTACCTTCTTTTTTTTGTTTTGTTTGTATGGTGTTTTACGTCATTTTCAACAGATGCAAGGTTATATATGACGGTAATTTTTTTGTGGTTTGGGCTGACAAACCACCTGTCTTGGGTAGAACCAGTACTGTACACACGGAAATCATGTAATGCATCAACGTGAAACAACGTTAGAACTGAGGGTTTTATATGTAAACGAAAACAAAATGAATTCAATGAAAATTCTATGGAATTCATTTTGCTGATCAGCGTGGGAAGCGGAACAGAGGTATCTTTAATAATATTCTTTTTTAAGTATAATAATATTTATTTGAGACCCATGTTGTATTGTATATCCATTTCAATACCTTTTAGCGTCTATTTATGACATTTGCTAATTTGTTTCACTGCAGGGGAAACTTGTTTTGCTGCAGTGGAAATAAATCGCATGTCCTTAAAAGACCGACGACAAATGTGTTTCACTGTAAACTGGGCGTTTAAGCATTTATTTGTATTTGTTCTAAGTTTTAGGAAGGCATGACAATTGTTCGGCAAGCAATTGATTACTTTGAATCATATTTGGATAATGTTTTAAAGGCAGAATATGCTTATTAACACATAACCTGAATCTTGAAGCGTTAAAACTTAGAGAATTACGCTAACAAATAAACTGAATAAAATTAAACTGTACCACGTCACTGTACACACTATGCCGAATAAATATGTGTGTACTAATTCCGCTGTATCCCTCACGCTGCGCTGACGCTAAACACAACACATGAAGTGTGCAGATCAAAATGGTTTATTTATAGCACAGGTAATGTTTATGTAAACACAAGAGTTAAAACGTTAACGTGCCTTTTTAACGAAGCGTACGTTTCTAATCAGTTGTTTCTATTAACGGCTGGGTACATCAAGGGATTTAATGCAAATTTTACGGTAATATTATACACAAATACTTGACACACCGTTAAGGTTAACAATACGCATATTCTGACTTTAATGATCTGTGTTAAAATGTGGTCGCCAGATGATTGTGTATGAACATAACATAACATCTTATACTATACTTCGACGTCTTTATTTCACTTATATCATATATATGAACACTAACATGTTCACTATATCTTTCGTTATTTACTGACGGTCAATGAAAACGGACCCTGGTCTCCGTTTTATTAAACATCTTATCTTATACTGACAGTCAATGAAAACGCATCAGTACATCAGATTTTAACTGTTCACATTTGCACCTAATCATTTAACGTAGAATAGTATGTGTGCATTTTGTGCAGAAATATCAAATGTATAAGAAAATGAAATGAAATCGCGTTCATTTGTAAATTGTAAATCAAAGTAAAGAATTAAAAAAAAATAACTTCCGATCAAAATTGTCGTAAGTTGTTTCATAAAACCGGGCCCTGTAGATTATATGTGTGGTAAATATTATTGCTTAAGTCATTTATAATAATAAGTGCATGTTTTGAAAATGACGGATATTAATTAACAATTTGCAAACACTGATTGTCTCAGAATTCCTAAACATGGTATATAGTGTTCAATTAAAGTAACACGGGTAGAAAACAAAAGTAACAGAAATTACAACCAAGTATGTCCATCCGTTTTACCGTTCCTAGGAAATCATCCCGACATTACGTTATTGCAGAAATATTATGTCACTTGTAACTATAGCTGAGTGTAACCTGGCGTTATCTTACTGTCGGGATGTCGGGATGGTTCTAGGAGCGGTTGGACATATCCAGTATTAAGACTGTCAGTATAAGATAAGACTTTTATGTGGAGCGCCGTGGTCTAGTGGTAGAGCGTTGGACCCATGATCCAAAAGTCGTGGGTTCGATTCCCGTCATTGCCATATGCGTTGTGTCCCTGAGCAAGACACTTTATCTGCATTGCTTAGTACTGGTTCTACCCAGGAAGACATCGAGAGTGATTCAAATAAGTTCATAGAGCTTTCGTTACAATCGATGTAAAATAAATAAGTTTAAACTAAGACTTTCTTTTTTTTTTCTACCTGACTGACTTTAATTGAACACTATACACCATATTTAGGAATGTTGAGACAATTGTTAATTAATATCCTTCAATTTCATAACATGCACTTATCGTTATAAACTATTTTAGAAATACAATTTAACACCCATATAATCTACTGGAGCGTTTTCATTGACCGTCAGTATATACCTCACATAAGCTTCAATAAACCTTTGTTGAATACTCCAGAATCCTTTGTGTATATAATATCGTAATAATGGGATAGTATATAAGGCAAAAAGGATTGCGCTCTTGTTTTAAACTTTCAGATATTTGATAAAACCATTGTGTATAAATAATGGTCTCTCACACGCATTAGAGACCAAAGAAAATGAAAATACTATTTGACAGAAGATTCCGGTAATCTGGTAATACAGAGACCAAAGAAAATGAAAATACTATTTGACAGAAGATTCCTGTAATACAGAGACCAAAGCAAATGAAAATAAGGTTTCACAAAGACATGAAGGTTTGAAAACAAATACTATGACATTTTATCTGATATGTTATTTAAATGTTAAATAAAACAAATCTCCTTCTTTAAAGTTTATATAAGTAAAAAAAAAAGCTACATATTTGGTGTTCGGTTATCCATTATTATTTATTATTATTACGTATATTTTTTCATTTGATTATCTACAGTTTTTAACTCAACGCCAGGAACCAATTAAAGCAACGTGCGGCGTAACGTCACCTTCAACGCCAGGAACCTGTCATTTGAAAGTGCGGCGTCAGGTCGCGTACAACGATTAATCGCATATTTTGCATTCTCTCATATATAAAAACCCACACATAATGTAAACTTGTAGTATGCTTACTGACATTTCCCTTTGTATTTACACAGGTGTAAATCGTTTTATTGAAAATAACAACTGTCAGAATAAATGGTTTTCTCTAACTACCAGTTATCGGAAGTTAGAGCATGGCAAGCAGATGAAACAGACATGCTACAAAACAAATAGAGTATGGTCTCATCTCGTTGATTAATTTAAACACCTCGATGGGCATGTTTGAAACAACCAGCTCGATGAGACCATACTCTATCTATTACATATTACTTAAATAACATGCATAGAAATATAAAGCTAATTTACTTACGTTGTATATATTCCGCTGTAGTCCTTTATAGATTGAAATTGTCTTTATTCTATACACAATGGCGGCCTCTGTTATGAGTTTTGATCCATTATCAAGAAAGATTAAATGTGAAAGTTTCCAAAGTTTCTTGTTGATGACTGCTATAGATGCTTATTCGTTAATATCGATACTGCTGTGTTTCAGCGCAAGAAATTTCAGACATATGGAAAAGAAGTTTATCTTGGATAAAGTAGTTGATTTGCCGAAACGAAAATAAAGAATTAATTAACCGCTAACGAATACGAGTTCCGTTTTATACACAAATCAGTTCTATAATAAATTGGATTAAGTGCGACACCACTCGATATCGGTTGCGCATGCGCAGTTCCGATGCGAAGGATTGTCATTGTCCAAAACGGACATATTCCAGTCATGAGAAGACATCATAATACGATTAGGCGTCTGCTTGCCAATTTACTACGTTTGAAA
This sequence comes from Cyrtodaria siliqua, assembly GCA_037043455.1. NCBI lineage: Eukaryota > Metazoa > Mollusca > Bivalvia > Adapedonta > Hiatellidae > Cyrtodaria > Cyrtodaria siliqua. Next base: position 116,333 of record JAWPHD010005034.1, read on the forward strand.
TTTATCTTTACTACAGAGGCGGTGCCATACATGCATACGATTAGAACTGTAATATTTCAATGTTCATATGAGAAATAATTCTTATTTACGAGTCACATCATATGGAGTAGCCCACGCAGAGCAAACACTCTGTCTCGTCACAATTGATTTTTATTGTTTCTTTGCGGTAGTTTTAATTGAACGAACTTACAAAAAGGGCAGTTGCGGTTGTATTTGAGAGGGTGTAGGGTGTGTAATGGTATCTGAACTTTAATTAAAGTTCCCCGGCCATGTTTTTTTTCATGAACATGTTTATGTTTATTTAAATCGAAATCAATACACAACAATGGATATTTACAATTCCCGCATTGCAATATCTGTGAAAAGAGAGAATAAGATTTTATTTGATGACGTAGAAAGCTTTGAACAGGTAAATTAATCCACAGGTAAATGTATTATCTGGCATTAGTTGTGCAGCTATACAATTCTGATTTACCTCATTTCCCCGTGAAGTCACATAGTGGTAAAAGTAGTATCTACGTCATGCAAATAATACTTGTTTTTACATACAACTTAGTAGCGGTTTTACATATATGTTTCTCTCCGGGACTATCAAGAAATGTTCATATCATGTTTAAGAGTTAAATTTGTTAATTGATAATGCTACAAAAAGAGTGGCCATTCATCTTTAAAGGAACACATGGCAATCACGATTTAAAATTACCATCTTGATTAATTAATCCAATATCATTTTCACTTCACACCAGTTACGTCAATACATACTTTTGATACCTCTCTTAAACAGAAACTTCTAACAACCTGTAGTACACCATTTCAAATTTCAAACAATTTACATAAACATCGGTCATTTTACTGACAATATCGAGTTGTACGTGCACCAAACTACAAATAACTCATTCGAAAATAATTCCAACATAAAAATGTGCAGTGCTGTTGGAAAACGATTTAAATACTACCTCTGTTAGTTATATGAAATTTCATTACAAGAAATTGAAAAATCAGATTTATATTTAAAATGCAATATGTGGGCGTTAAGAGTGCCGTTTAACACATATATACTGACGGCCAATGAAAACGCACCAGTACATTATATGGGTGTTACGCGTTTTATCGCTATAGTAATTTATAATAATAAGCGCATATTTTGAAATTAAAGGTTATTAATTATGAATTGGAAAAACTGATTTAATCAAAATTCCTAATCAGTTCGTATAGTGTTCAATTAAAGTCACACGGGTAGAAAACAAAAGTCACACATTTTAATACCGGGCTATGTCCAACTGTTTTACCGTTTCTAAGAAAGTATCCCGACCTCACCTTATTCCAGGCTTATGTCATGGTCTGCTGTCCATGGTCTGTCGTTTGTCGTTGATCAGTATCCTAACAACGGAGTTATTGCCCTTGCTTTTCTGAAATACGCTATAATTTGGCCTCGTTAACTCGATAGGGCCTTCATGGCAGGGTAGGTAGCTTATATGGAAAGGAAGGTCGGGGTTGCATTTGCGGCCACAAGGGTCAAAGTCAAGGTCGCTGTTACTAAAAATAGAAAACATGATTTCTGCTCAATAACGTTTGTTCGGAGGTATTGTGACGAAACTTTCTGGGTAGGTAGCTTCTGTAAAAACAAAGTTTGAGACTGAAATTGTAGTCACTGGGTTCAAGGTCAAGGTCACTGTTACTAAAAATATAAAACGGTTTCTGCTCAAGAACTTTTGTTATGAATGAGGTTTTGCAATGAAACTTGCAGGTTATGAAGGAGGATTGGGATTGCGTATGGGGCCACTGCGGTCTAGGTCACGTTCGCTGTTACTAAAAATAGAAAACATGGTTTCCGATTAATAGCTTTTGTTTGGAGTGTGATATTGTGACGAAGCTTGCTGGATAGGTAGCTTCTGTGGAAAGGAAGGTTGAACCTGATATCACTAGGTTCAAGCTCAAGGTCACTGTTACTAAAAATAGAAAACTGGTTTCTGCTCAATAACTTTTGTTAGGAATGAGGTATTGCAAAGAAACTTGCAGGATATGTAACTTATATAGAAAGGAGGCTTGGGATTGCGTTTGGGGCAACTGGGGTCTAGGTCAAGGTCTCTGTTACTGAAAAAAGAAAATGGTTTCCTCTGAGTAACTTTTGTTAGGATGTAATTTGTCTATTGGATTCAAGATCAAGGTCGTTGTTTCTAAAAATAGAAAAAATGTTTCGGCTCAATAACTTTTGTTAAGAGTGAGGTACTTCAGCGAAACTTGCTCGATTGGTAGCTTGCTTTTATGGAAATAAGGTTGGGATTGCATTTGGGGCCACTGGATTCAAGGTCAAGGTCACTGTTACTAAAAAATATTGACCTTGTTCAGTAACTTTTGTTATGAGTAAGGTATCGCAAATTGTGTTGAACCCGTTTACGGATCTCGACTTAGCGATCAAAATGTCGTCCAGGTGTGTTCGTACGTTCGTTAGTCCGTGCGTCTGATTCATATCTTTTTCGTTAAACGCAGGATTATCACCAAACTCCACCAAAATGGTCATTATATGGATCCAACATCACATGCACAATTGTATGTCTCTGTGTTCTACTTTCGACGAAATATATGTCACGTCCGGTCTCCGCTACAACATGTGTATCTGTCATCTTTCTTACAGGATTTTCACCAAACAACACCCAGATGTTCCTTGTAGGCATCTAACATCATGTGAATAATGTTGGGTCGTTATGACCTAATTTCGACGAAATATAGGTCACGTCCGGTCTCTGCTACGACATGTGTATCTTGCCTATTTCTTGCAGGATTTTCACCTTACCTCAAGTTCAAAATTGTGGGATGCTGTGTCTTACTTTCGACAAAATGTAGGTCATGTCCGTTCTCCGCTACGACATGCGTATGTTGCTTTTTTCTGGCTGGATTTTCACCAAACTTCACCAGAATGTTCCTTCTATGCATTTAACATCACGTACAGAATTTCTGGTCGCTGCGACATACTCTTCACAAAATATAGGTCATGACGGTTTCCGCTACGACATGCTTATCTTGCTTCTTTCTTTCAGGATGTTCACCAAACCTCACCAGAATGTTCCTTATATGCATCTAACGTTATGTGCAACATTTCAGGTCACTGTGACTTACTTTCGACGAAATATAGGTCGCGTCCGGTCTCCGCAACTGTTAATGACATTAATTTAATATGTTTTGGGATTGACATTGGTGTTGGTCAAATAAAAAATCTGGAGCCTTCTAGTTTAAAAAAAGTACTGATGGGAATATTAGGATGACAACCTTAGACATATGAGCATTTTAGGCAGTTGAGCGTTCACATGCAAACGTGTGTAGTGCATCCGACAATTTGTTTAGCAGAATATCAAGACATGAGTTTACCGGAGAAAAATGTGTATATACTAAACTAAAATGCACGGCAATCTTTATTTTTTAAAAACTCACGGCGTCCCGCTAGTTTTTCTGCATAACTTGCATTTGTTCAATCATTAATATACTGAAAGGAAAAAGAAACGCAGGGTGCGTATTTCTGCTAAATATTGTATGTTTAATATGCTACTGCTAATCGAATGGTACAGGGCGACATTAGGTCTGTCCTTTTAGAAAGAAGGTTTAAACAGCACTGAACACACCAATGGTTACCCCTTTAAAGTTTTATTATCGTCAGAATGCGCATTTCGCTCAAGCAGGTGAGCAAACTTAGGCTTTAAATGTTGCAATCACTTGACATTAAATACAGTACTGAACTGGCTCAATTTTTTCAAAGAGAAACTTCAGCATTTATGAATTTCTTGTTACAACGTGTACTGTGATTAAAACGTCTACAACATCACAGTTGTGTCCTTTCTCTAACTAACTGCACATATTTTTTTTTACAAAACATCTTCGGATTTCCTTGGAATATATATGGAATTAAGTGTGCAGTATATGCAATATATAGCGGAAATACGCACCCTGCGTTTCTTTTTCCTTTCAGTATATTAAATATAATAGTAGTATTAAGCAATTTGTTTTTGTATATTTTACTTTATTGCACCAATAATATATTAAAACTTATAGTATAATAAGAAGAAATAGTAAATACTTAAAATTTGATTTATTTGAATGTAACAAGGGTAAAAGTAAAAGTGATAGTGGATATATAAATCGAGACATTAATTTCAAACACTTCAAGATTGCCGTATGTCCCTTTAAAAGCAAGAAGGAGTTTACCAGTGTCAATGATGTTCGCTGCAAAGGAACATATCGTGTTGTTCGGTCTCCAAAGAAACCTTTATTTAAGAATATTTAAAATCGTATACAAGCTAAGAACGTATACAAGTTTTGAACATACCACTTCAAAAAATCATAACTATGGCTTAATCGTTAATACATGTACCAATATTTATTTTTCGAATTTAGTTTTTTTTTTTGAAAAATACCAGTTAGCTTGAAATTCTCCTGAAGTAAAACACATCAATCTTGAAATAAAAGCATGATTAAACTCGTGCGTGAATAAAAATATTGATTGATACAATACGAAAAAAGTATTCGTAAGCAAAAGTAATTCGGAAGAACAGGTTAACAATATGCTTCGGTTATCGAAAGATAACCCCTTCCTCCATAACCCCTTCCTCCATAAATCCCCGCCCCGAAAGATAACCCCTTCCTCCATAAATCCCCGCCCCGCGTTCTAAGTTATAAGTGTAATGTGTTCTAATAAGTCCTAATGGTCGATAAGGTGTAAACTTTATTGATTTGAAACATTACGTGGTCCGAGTATTAATTTCATACCCCATCCAACCCTTCTTCAAGAAGCGAAAACGGGGTTGGCTGGGGTATGAAATAAATCCTTGATTTCGGCTTAAAAAAGTTGCATATTGTAAAATTAAAGCATTTAATAGGAACTTTTCAACAGGTTATTGCATTTGTTTCAGTAAAACATGCTTTTAAACGTGTTTTATATCCGTTATAAAATCCTGCTAATATAGAGTTTAATAACCAGTGTTGTTGAGATACAGGAAATATCTCCCGAGGTAAAGAAATGGCCCCGATATAAGAACGGGTGCGGAGCACGAGTTCTTACATCGGGGCCATTTCTCTACCGAGAGAGATATTTTCAGTATCTCAAAAACACTGGTTATTAAACTATATAGACTATTACATAATTTAAAATGATATTTTATTAATATTTCTAATGATTCACGCCTTTTTACACCAGTTTGCACGAGAACGCCAAGACGACGTTACGGTCTCACACCTCTATTATCTCCCCTGAAAGCTCACGGACCTAGAGACAAAAGGAAAACAGAAAATAATTCTATTTTTTCTCAATTTCTAGGCAATTTTTAATTTGAAAAATAGGATTTTCTTTGCTTTAGCATACATCTGCAGTGTAAAAGACAGATGATACAGAAAATCCTATGTTGATATGAGGTCTCATTCAAATTTCAGAATTGTTTGACCGAAGCACCACAAATTCAGCTAGATAGTGTATGAATTTTGTATTTTCCATAGGGTTCACCAAACATGAGCGAGAAAAAAAAACAACCTGGCTAACTTATATATTTTATTGTTTTAAATTACTGGTCTTGGCTATACTGAAGATATTAAACCAACAACAATGTCTGCTGCCCTGCTTTGAAGCTCATATGTTGGAAAAGGCTGTACAGTAACCCTATGGGAAAATTAATTGTGGTATGAGACCTTACGTCATACAAACAAAACAAGTGGAACCGGAACACTTCATTAATTTCCTTAATCGTTATTTCCTAGTGACGGAATCTGACGAAGACGTCCGTAAAACAATCGCCTCCTTATTTGAAAACGGACTTTTTTATTCATACATGTATCTCCATGTTACTGTAGATAAAATATCAAACAATTTCGTTGCACGCCCTCAGTATAAATAAAATTCTCGCTCGACGCATAATGGCTAATGAGTGGTTTAATTAACACATTGTTAAATCATTTTATTTCAATACGGACTTTTTTTTATTTATACATGTATGTCCATGTTACTGTAGATAAAATATCAAACAATTTCGATGCACGCCCTCAGTATAATTTTTTTATCGCTCGATTCGTTCGCTCGACGCATAATGGCTAATGCGTGGTTTAATTAACACATTGTTAAATCTTTTTATTTAAAAACGGACTTTTTTACCCTATCAATGCACTACCGCAACCGTTTTATGAGGCTAGGAACGGACCCGAAAATTGACCAAAATCTTACGCCCCCCATCAAACAATTTCGATGCACGCCCTCAGTATAAAAAATTGTTTCGCTCGCTCGACGCATAATGGCTTATGAGTGGTTTAATTAACACATTGTTAAATCCTTTTATTTCAAAACGGAATTTTTTACCCTATCAATGCACTACCGCAAATGTTTTATGAGGCTAGGAACGGACCCGAAAATTGACCAAAATCTTACGCCCGACCCCCCCCCCCCCCCCCCCCCCTCCCTAAGCTGAAATCTTGAATCCGCCCCTGGCTATTATGGGGGTGTATCGTACATAGTCGGCCAATCCCGCCATTCTTCGGGTTCATGATCACTTTGTTCAACATCTTTACATTTTGTTAGCCTGGCGTGAATGTGTTGTTTTTTTCCAAACAAAAGCTCTTGATGTCGCGGATGACTGCTTTAGCCTGGTCATGATGTGGTCATGATGTGGGGGAAACCGCAGAAATCCCGAATGTCCGACCTGACGACCACGCCATACTCTCGCCTATAGACGGGGAATCTGACCACACTCCTTCTTTATCTCTATGTGGGAGGAACAAAGTGGATATGAACTCTGATTTTCCAATCAGTGTATTAACCCCACTCAATTGTATTATTTTATTACCGCATGTTATCAGATTTGATGGCGAAAAGTAATCATTCTGAAATACTACTGCAAACAATGTATCGCAAAAACCACACTAAATAATGTATGCTTAATTTATTATATCAAAACAAAAACCGTAAATAATTTGAAGAACACTTAGTTTTTAAGATGTTACACATATGTTTAGTTATCGCGGGAGAACTTTTCACTTGAAATTTACGTACAATATTTAACGCTCCTTCAAAACACATGTACCTACAATTTACCTCATAGTGCCTTTAATTTGGGATATTAAAACTTTTTAAAAGGAAACACGACCCTCTATTACGTTAGTTTACTAAATTATAGTAATGCTCCTAATTAATATGTATTGCTAAAAAAGGTAAAAACTAATTATTATGACATTTTAATCATGAGTGTTAGAATCACACTGCATAAAGTAATTTATAATAAATAATCAAAACTTAAATATGCATAAATAGCCAAGTGTCCATTTAGACACTGTCTATTCATTGTTTAAGATAAGCAGTGAACATGTTTAATTATTTAATATAGAATTTTCCACTCCGACTGGCTGTTGTAAAACACAGAGCCTGAATTGGATATGTTCATCACCAGGGTTATCTGTAACATATCCCATTCAGGCTCTGTGTTTTACAACAGCCAGTCGGAGTGGAAAATTCTAAAACCGCCACAATCTTCAACCAACCACCCTACCAAAAATAATAAATATAAAATGCACACTATATCATGGCGCTTGTATTGACTTTATTCTACGTCTAAGCTCCATGATTAGGCGAAAATCGCCATAGCAAATTAAAGATTATATAAACACCATTAATGTTTTTAATATATCGTGTAACAACTTAGATTAGGTAATATTGCATAATAATATTTAGTACATCTAATTTTATAGTGCTTTATTCTATATCAGTTTCATTATGCAATTAAAGGAAATTAATATGTGTTACATAATATTACAATGTTTCATGCTATATTACATGTCTACTAATTAACTTTAAACATATTCACACCCTTGTGAATAAAAAGTCACTTTGTGGCATATATCGACACTATACCCACTAGTTGTTTGTTACTTACTTCCCAGAATAAACAATGCGCATCAGTTTAATTATTTAAAACACAGTCCACACTTGTACAATTGTTGTATCATACATATGTAGTTTTCGGCCTGATAAAGAGGTGGCCTAATAATTTCTTTTTATCAGGCAGTGAATGATAAAGCAAAAACTCATAACTTTATTTTACCTCAAAATAAAATAAAAAACAACAACAAAAAATCAATAATATATATATAAATATATTCAAACTATATATTCTGAATTAAACTTGTATATAACACGTAGGAGTACCGTAGGAATACCGGTACATCATGAGCTTTTTGCCAGCTCAGACTAACATGGACCTTTTCACAATCCGGCTAAAATAGCCAAGGCGAGACCGGTTTTCCTGTAAATTGATATTATTAGCACATTTATTTATCACGTTTTCGATGTAAAACGTGCTTCCTCTATACAAAACTGGCAAATATATATGGCAAATATGTGTTATATTACCTCTCACAAACGGACTCAATAAAAACGTACCTACTACCCTTCTCTCTTGTTTGTGTTTTTGCTTCCAACTGATTCTTCTTTAAGTACTTATTAATGTAACCCATCGTCTATCTTTTCTTGTAAAAAATATGTAATTCTCAGAACGTTTAATAAATCTTGTACTTGTTTACAGTCTATTACGAACCAAACTTATCATTCGCGTACCTCGTTATTATACGTTGTTTCTGTGTTTGCATGCCACCTACAGGCTGTCAGAACAGAAAATTTAATATTACGTTATTTCCGTTATATTACCATGCGTGGTTAGACGTCGAAAGGATATTTCTATGGAAGACGGACTTCGCGACTTCACGACTTTTCGCCCTGTTAATACAAGGCGAAAAGTCGCCAATACGAAAAGTCGAAAGCGAAAATACGCCAACCCGAAAAGTCGAAGGCGAAAAGTCGCAAACACCGTTTTGGAAAAAATTTCGACTCGCAAAGTGACCAATCCGATAGTGTAAAATTTCGTCCAAAACGGCGGATAATACAAGGCGAAAAGTCGCCAACACGAAAAGTCGAAAGCGAAAATACGCCAACCCGAAAAGTCGAAGGCGAAAAGTCGCAAACACACCGTTTTGGACGAAATTTCGACTCGCAAAGTGACCAATCCGATAGTGTAAAATTTCGTCCAAAACGGCGGGTTTGCGACTTTTCGCCTTCGACTTTTCGGGTTGGCGACTTTTCGCCTTCGACTTTTCGGATTGGCGACTTTCCTGTTGGCGACTTTTCGACTTCAAGATATATATCCCGTTTGTTGACTGACTTGCAATAGTCATTTATTATGGAAGACAGATGCGGCCATTTCGACTTCGCGACTTCATGACGTTTCGCCCTGTTAATACAAGGTGAAAAGTCGAAGGCGCTAACTGGCCAACACGAAAAGTCGAAGGCGAAAAGTCACCAATCCGAAAAGTCGAAGGCGAAAAATCGCAAACCCACCGTTTCGGACGAAATTTCGACTCGCAAAGTCGCCAATCCGATAGTGTAAAATTTCGACTTTTCGCCACGAAATTTCGTCCAAAACGGCGGGTTTGCGACTTTTCGCCTTCGACTTTTCGGGTAGGTGACTTTTCGCCTTGTGGAAAGGGTTATTAACAAGGCGAAAAGTCGAAGGCGAAAAGTCGAAATGGACATAAATTATGAAAGACGGATGCGGCCATTTCGACTTCACGACTTCGCGACTTTTCGCCCTGTTGAGGCGAAAAGTCACCTACCCGCCGTTTTGGACGAACTTTCGTGGCGAAAAGTCGAAATTTTACAATATCGGATTGGCGACTTTGCGAGTCGAAATTTCGTCCTAAACGGCGAGTTTGCGACTTTTCGCATTCGACTTTTCCGGTTGGCGACTTTTTGCCTTCGACTTTTCACCTTGTATTTACAGGGCAAAAAGTCGCGAAGTCGCGAAGTCGAAATGGCCGCATCCGTTTTCCATATATTTCAATGGTTTGAAGAACGCATTTTTCATAATAATGGCATTCATGAAATATACGTACTTCGAAGAGGGCGAAATTCAAGTTGCATTAAATCGTACACATATCAGAAGTTCATAGATAAGACATACGCAAGCAGACATCAATAATGACGTCTGGGTGTCCATTCTGTATTAAATCATATAAGACGAAATTCATTAATGTATATTTTCTTTAAAGGGTTCACAGTAACTGCTAAGGTTTCCAAACTGAATTTGAGTCGATTACTGATCCAGTAAAAAGCGCTGGCACACAACTGATATAACGCGAATAGCGAACAAAGATTACATGATGTCTGCTTGAGGAAACCTTTCCAACAGTTCCTTAAGTTTGATTACGTCTTATACATATGTATTCGTTGTAAATGAAGCTTTAACATGGTTAACATCGTGCCAAAGATAATTTGTTTAATTACATATACTAAAGAAAGCAGGAAACGCAACTCGGGAATATCCGCTGTATATTGTATGTATAATTTGTGGCTGCATTAGACCTTTCGTTTCGGGAAAAAGACTGAAACAACACACAATACATCGCATGCAAATGTGAGGCCACAATAGCCCATTGGTAAGAGCACTGGGCCCACAAGCGGATGGTCTTGGGTTTAAACCCCGCCGGATGTTGGTCTCTCCATATAATGTTTCATTAATTCATGTTTCATTAATTCATTGCTTATCTTTCATCCCCATTCGACAAAATCCCAATTTCTCGGTCCTCAAATTTGCTCCAGGAGTAGTTGGTACCTCGCTGCTGTCTTGTGACGATGTTAGGCCGACGTTCACTGAAAGAAGGAATGCTGTAGACAGAAATTCGTTCGTTGGTTCTTCGTCATCTGGAGTATGCAGTGACCAGAAGTCTAGTAGTGGTATAGTAGCTTGACTGGAGTACAATGGAGTACTATGGGGAGGCTGCTTCATAATATAAGAAACAGTCCTCTCTAACGGAAAAAAAGAGAAACATCTGGCTAACAGCGGGTGAACAGCGAAAGTCGACGCAATTGTTGTTTGTTTCGATGATGCATGCTTCTGGATGACTGTGGTCCTTCAATGCTACATTTCATGTTCGACTTTTATACTTTTGATTTCAATTTACTTACAAATTTATAATAAATGAAAAAAGAAACGCAACTCGAGAATTTCCGCTATATTTCCGCTATATGATTTATATACTGCACACTTATTTCCACGTAATATTCCAGAGAAAAACAATTGTGATGTGATAGACTTTTTAATCACAGTACACTTCGTAACACGAAATTCATAAATGTTGAAGTTCCGCTTTCAACGTTTTATTAATTCAGTACTGTATTTAATGTAATTTAACGAGATTGAAAAAAACACACGAAACAATGAAACTTTGAAAGTGTTTTGTATGTTGTTTTGGTATTTTGTCAGAAACGAAAGGTTTAACGTAGCCCTATATCATTCGATAAACGGAACAAATTATACATACAATACATAGCTTAAATTCTCGAATTACGTTTATTTTTTCCTTTAGTATATATATTTGTTTGCCAGTAAATTGAAATCAAAAGTAGATGTAAAAGTCGATACGAAATGTAGCATTCAAGGACCACAGTCAACCAAAAACACGCATCATCGAAACAAATAATTAAAAACATACAAGGATAAATAAGAAGCAAGGAATGTATAATCACAAAAATAGGTTCACAATAGGGATACCGCCTTGGAACGGGCAGTGGCAAAGACAACTTTATAATATACAAACAAATAAATATGCATTTCATTTGCACGTTTAAATGTTTGACGTTTATTTTTTACGTCAATAAATTCAAAACCCCTAAACTGTTAAACAATTTATTTTTGATATATTTACCTTAACATGTGTAAACCAATGGAAAAGCCCTATTGTCAACCCTTTTATGTTTATGGTGTAATATCTTGCCCTTTATTCATCTTTGTAGTTGATGTTTGTTGCTGTGCATGTTTGTGGTTCTTGAATGCTGCATTGTCTGGTCGACTTTTGTATCTGCTCTCAATCAGGTATATATATATGTTAATATATATATGTTAATGATACATTGTAAAGGCAAAGCTGTGCGTTTCTTTTGAGAATATATTCTGAAATAGATATATTTATCACATAACATGTGGTGTGGGAGTGTTATAACACCATTCAATATTTTTGATATTCCACTAATGGTATAACATAAAGTTAATATACGTTTTCTGACGTAATGTGATGTTATAAGTTATGTAATAAATAGAATCTAACATGCGTTCTCATTCATTATTGAATTTATTAAACTCGTTAGCAAAATTGATATAATGCTCGGCAAGAGCCTCGCATTATATTATTTTGCCAACTCGTAATAATGCTCGTTAGCAAAATTGATAAAATGCGAGGCTCTTCATTTTGCCAACTCCTTTAATAAATTCAATAACGAATGAGTACTCATGTAAGATCCTCTATATATAATATACAATTTGTTCAAATATTGCACTTATTGATTGTCCCGTTTCTTTCACAGAATTCAATCAAACCTCATAGCGCACTCGCTCCTAGTTTCGCCCTTTTAGGATACGGATAAGTGTCAGGAAACCTATGACGTCATTGGTTGGAAGCGATTAGCGGTTCCGCAATTGTCGAAGTATGATATAGAGGATATTTATTGTTTCGGAGTGAATAATATACAATTATGGACTTTTCAGCTGTTATACATGATGTGATATGCACCAAAAAAATCATTATTGACCGAGGCGATAGCCGAGGTCAATAATGATTTTTTGGTACATATCAACATCATGTATAACAGCTGAAAAGTCCATAACTGTTTTATTATATAACCCTCAATTTATCATATTGTTTTGATATTGACCAACTTAAAAGAAAAGAAAAGAAACTGTTACTATTTATAAAACTGGTCAATATCAGAAAAAAACAGGTCAATAACGCTAGATATTTTTTCTAAAAAATTACTTTTTAGCCAATGAAAACGCGTCTATTTATAGGTTATATAATAACATATTTTATTTCATCGAGAAGTGAGAAAACTTTATATTTTCTTTTAATGATAAAATACGGTATTTCATTGCATATCATAAAATAAAACGTGTTATTGTACGTGTAAATACCGCGTGCTTTATTGGGTGCAAAAGTGTGCATACAAAAAGGACAAGATGATAATACCAGTTTAGGACAAGATGATAATACCAGTTTAGGAAAATACCAGTTAGGACAAGATGATAATACCAGTTTAGGACAAGATGATAATACCAGTTTCTTTCGTTTTCCTAATCAGAATAACGATGGTTAAGATTTGAAGTGTGGGTAGCCGTTGCAGACGACAAACCCCCTCTTGTCAAAAAAATGGAAACCTTCGAAATATGCGCGAGTTTTGTAGTGTACATTTTGATTTTGATACCTGGGAATTTCCAACAGTGTTTGGTGGTGGCAGAGTCTTATTCTGCTGCCGAAGGCAGCAGATTCTTATATTACTTTAGTATTTACACATGGTAAGGTAGTAATGAATAGTTTCTTTGAGTGCACATGGTAAGGTAGTAATGAATAGTTTCTTTGATTATTTTCACTTTGATAACTACACATGGTAGCAATGAACAGTTTGTGTAAATTCCAAAAATTTCAAAATTCAAAATTCAAAAATTTCAAAATTCAAAATTTCAAATTTCAAATTTCAAATTTTAAAATTTCAAAAAATTAAAATTTCAAAATTTCAAAATTCCAAAATTTGAGAATTCAAAATTCAAAATTTCAAAATTCAAATTTGTAAAATTCAAAATTAAAATTCAAAATTCAAAATTTCAAAATTCAATATTAAATTTCAAAATTCAAAATTCAAAAATTCAAAAATTTAAAAATTCGAAATTCAAAATTTTTCAAAATTCAAAATTCAAAATTTCACAATTCAAAATTTCAAAAATTCAAAATTCAAAAATTTAAAAATTCAAAATTCAAAATTTCAAAATTCAAAATTTCCAAATTTCAAAAATTCAAAATTTCATCAAAATTCAAAATCCAAAATTTCAAAATTCAAAATTCCAAAATTCAACATTTCAAAATTTCTAAATACAAAATTCCATGAATAATTTGATTTAATAATAAAACAAGAGGCCCAAGAGGGCCTGTGAACGCTCTACTGGCTGTTATACCATTGATGAATCGAGTCGTACTACATGGTGTCTAGAGTGTACACAAGGTTTTTCAAGTATTTGACCTAGTGACCTAGTTTTTGACCCCATGGGACCCATTTTCGAACTTGACCAAAATATAGTTAAGACAACATTTCGACAAAGTTTCATCAAGATCGGGTCAGAAATATGGCCTCTAGAGTGTACTTGTGACCTAGTTTTTGACCCTGTTTGACCCTGTGTGACCCATTTTCGAACTTTAGCAAGCTATAATTGAGACAAATATTCTGACAAAATTGCATCAAGATCGGGTCAAAAATATGGCCTCTAGAGTGTACACACGTTTTTTCCAAAGTTTGACCTAGTGACCTAGTTTTTAACACCATGTGACCCATTTTTGAACTTGACCAAGATATAATTAAGACAAACATTTTGACAAAGAGTGTACACAAGGTTTTTCCAATATTTGACCTAGTGACCTAGTTTTTAACTTCATGTGACCCATTTCCGAACTTGATCAAGATATAATTAAGATAAACAATTTGACAAAATTTCATCAAGATTGGGTAACAAATATGACCTCTAGAGTGTACACAAGTTTTTTCAAGTATTTGACCTAGTGACCTAGTTTTTGACCCCACATGACCCATTTTTGAACTTGACCGAGATTTCATTGAGACAAACATTCTGACAAAGTTTCATCAAGATCAGGTCAAAAATATGGCCTCTAGAGTGTACACACGGTTTTTCCAAAGTTTGACCTAGTGACCTAGTTTTTAAAACCATGTGACCCATTTTTTAACTTGACCAAGATATAATTAAGACAAACATTTTGACAAAGTTTCATCAAGATTAGGTCAGAAATACGAATTCTAGAGTGTACACAAGGTTTTTCAAGTATTTGACCTAGTGACCTAGTTTTTAACCCCATGTGATCCATTTTCAAACTTGACCAAGATATAATTAAGACAAACATTCTGACAAAGTTGCATCAAGCTCGGGTCAAAAATATGGCCTCTAGAGTGTACACAAGGTTTTTCCAATATTTGACCTAGTGACCTAGTTTTTGACCCCACATGACCCATTTTCGAACTTGACCGAGATTTCATTGAGACAAACAATTAAGATAAACATTCTGACAAAGTTGCATCAAGCTCGGGTCAAAAATATGGCCTCTAGAGTGTACACAAGGTTTTTCCAATATTTGACCTAGTGACCTAGTTTTTAACTTCATGTGACCCATTTTCGAACTTGATCAAGATATAATTAAGATAAACAATTTGACAAAGTTTCATCAAGATTGGGTAACAAATATGACCTCTAGAGTGTACACAAGTTTTTTCAAGTATTTGACCTAGTGACCTAGTTTTTGAACCCACATGACCCATTTTTGAACTTGACCGAGAGTTCATTAAGACAAACATTCTGACAAAGTTTCATCAAGATCAGTTAAAAAATTTGGCCTCTAGAGTGTACACACGTTTTTTCCAAAGTTTGAACTAGTGACCTAGTTTTTAAACCATGTGACCCATTTTTGAACTTGACCAAGATATAATTAAGACAAACATTTTGACAAAGTTTCATCAAGATTGGGTCAGAAATACGGCTTCTAGAGTGTACACAAGGTTTTTCAAGTATTTGACCTAGTGACCTAGTTTTTAAACCCATGTGACCCATTTTCAAACTTGACCAAGATATAATTAAGACAAACATTCTGACAAAGTTGCATCAAGCTCGGGTCAAAAATATGGCCTTTAGAGTGTACACAAGGTTTTTCCAATATTTGACCTAGTGACCTAGTTTTTGACCCCACATGACCCATTTTCGAACTTGACCGAGATTTCATTGAGACAAACATTCTGACAAAGTTTCATGATGATTGCATCAGAAATGTGGCCTCTAGAGTGTACACAAGCAAAAGTTAACGGACGGACGGACGACGGACGACGGACGACGGACGACGGAAGACGGACAACACACCATCCCATAAGCTCTGCTGGCCCTTGGCCAGTAGAGCTAATAATTGTTGAACAGTTTCTTTGAGTTTTTCGCTTTGATAAGTTAAACTTTCTTGCCAGTTTCTACCAAGATATAATGCTATTTTCTCTCGGCAGCTATTTTACGCTTGCGTAAAAGCTTGCTTGTTCGCTCTCTTATATTACTTTAGTTATTGCACATGGTAAGGTAGTAATGAATAGTTTCTTTGAGTTTTTTCACTTTGATAACTACACATGGTAGCAATGAACAGTGTATCTGTGTTGTAATGCACGCTAACGCAAACGCATTCCATACATGTGAGTAATTCTATTTCTGTGCTGATGTTTACTTTAGCACGTCGTGCTACAAAGGTGAATATGTAGTCAATGTGTAAGGCATCTCAAGGATTCGCGTAGCACAAATTGGGAAGAAAGTGTGTAAACGTCTCCGTGACAACTTTTTGTTTTGAATATTGTTTTATAACCCGTGACTTGGTCTGTTATTATGTTAAACTTTGCTCCCAGAAATAATGCTATTTTCTCTCGGCAGCTATTTTACGCTTGCGTAAAACCTTGCTTGTGACCTATATATACCATATAGAAATAAGAATGCTGTTTCATTTATTATGGTCCTTTATCAATTATGAACAAAATGAACTAAGTTTATATTTCCAATGTCTGTCATTACGTGGTCCCGCCTTAATTCCATTAAGCAATGGGAAAACTTATATTAGCAGGATTTTATATCGGATATTTAGACAATAAAATATGTTTAAAAACGTATTTTTTACTGAAAAATGCGATTACCTGTTTCAAATTATCTATTAAATGTTTTAATTTTACAATATGCAAACTTTTTAAGCTGAAATTAAGGTTTTATTTAAACCCCACCCAACCCCGTTTTCGCTTCTTGGAGAAGGGGTAGGATTGGGTATGAAAGTTAATACTCGGACAACGTAATGTTTCGGTAAACATGCAGTAATAAGCTGACGTAAGTAATAATATACAAGTATGAAACCCTGTCGATTAATTCGGAATATACTGCATTTCGCCGTTATTAAAACGGCTCATTAAAATTATGGGTAGAGGTAAAGAATCTGGTTTACGTAAGTTAAATAGTACACTACCGCACCAGCAAAAAACTAGTACGAATCAGTTTGTATTGCCAACACGACCAATCTCACCATCTGCACTGGCACCGCGTTCAACTTCCTCATCGGTTGATGAATCCGAGGTATTTTCATCCTCAGACACGTATTCTGGCTCAAAATCGTAAGGTTGCGCATTGTCCAATTCAGCATCAGCATCGCCTAATTCCGACATTTTCACACACACTGTACTGCTTTCCCAGTGTACAAATTCTCTTAAAACCAATGACGTCACGATCGGTCATACGAAGATAGTTTTTTCCCTTAGATTTTCGTTTTTTTAACAATGCCTGTTCGCTTTTTCGACTTCTATCTTTAAAAAACCCGTTTTCACTTTACATACATCAATATAGTAAACATCATGTTTATAATGAACATTCAAAATTATAAAATTTAGGCCAAACTTCTGCTTTCTTATACTACAGTTGTTTCATATTTTTTCCTATGAATATGTATTTTTTTAAGATTTGGTACATAGCTATAACTGTCTAACCTAAACATATTTCAGCTCTTAAAATAATAGTTCACCAACATGGTTTCTGAGATATCTTAAAATACATATGATTAATATTCCATATTTGGCATTTTTGGCATATTTCCTATTTGTATAATTTCAGTACAACCTAGATTGGAAAAAAAAGAAAGAAGTTTAATAACAAAACCAAAAGAAAATCTAATTACATGGATTCTACAAGCGTAAAAATAGTATACAGTCATGAAGTCAGTAATATGCAATGTATTACGGTAATACTTATAGGTTATTAGATGTGTATTGGGATATTTTGCGTATTAATATTGCGCGACTTTAGGAGCGCAATATTGATGCGCAAAAGAACGAGTGCATATATCCCAATACAAATTTAATAACCTTTTTATTGCATACGTATTTTTAATATAAAAACGAAGAAGTAGAACAAAACAATAGGTTTTAACGTTTAATTTTCATCAAAAATATTTATTTGAAATAAAAATATTGTTGTTACATCGTAGGAATTTTCACAATGAAATCGACATTGTTTACATCACGTGACATACTTTCTTTGACATGAACAGAAAAGTGCACCAATCACAAACGAGTATACATTACACAACCAATATGACTTTACTACACGTCATTATGGGCGAATATTGACGTTTCCTGTTACATTGAAAGTAAATGGAGGTTGTAAATGCGTATGCAATAAATACATATGCTAAGTACGAAAATCTATAGCGGCTAAACCAATAAATCTCTCTGTGGTCACATACTGAACGTATACATGATGTTAGACTAGTGTATTAACATATGTCTTCACTATCTAAACAGTTAATTATGTTCATAATATTCAAACCTTGTGAAAATATATAAAAGAAATGATGGTATTGTATACGTATTTGTGTACATAATTACTCTTAGACAGGTATGCGCGACAAATATGCGCATAGACAACTGTAGGATATGTCCTTAAAATAAGTTGTCTTACCTTTGCTATAGTTTAATGTTTGTATTCACTCGTCTTTAATCGTATCTTTCATAGATCCAGTTTCATCCCTTAATTTTGTGTTCTGTGAAAGCTGCATTTCCTGTTCTACTTGTATACTTATTTGGATTGCCCTTAACGGTTTATTCCTTTTCGATCCGGCTCAGTGTTCTACTTTTATCTTGCAGTTATGCACTTTTCTGCCTAATAAATAGGCGACCTAATACTTTTTGCTTTATTAGGCACTGACCAAAGACGCATATCAATGCGGAATCCCTCGGCGTTTATTGTACGTACCGTTATCTGACGTCATGAACGTAACGTTATCTGACGTCATTAAAAAACAAAAAGCAACAACATGGCGGCATCCTCGATAAGCGTTACATTCTGCGAAATATAAAATAATAGTAATTCATACAGAAAATTTGGATATCTACATGATAAATAGAATATTATGTCAGTGGCTCAAGTTTATTAGGCTTGGCACGAAAACGAAGAATGGCTCGGCATTGTGCGTTTGAATGGCTCGACAGAGCCTCGCCATTCTTCGTTTTCTAAGCCTCACCTAATAAACTTGATAGTAAAAGGCACTGATATAATATTCTCTATATACTGCCTATGACTGATGCCTTGTTTGTAAGAGGGTAAAGCCTGGCGGAGATTTCTTTATTTGCACTGCCCCGATTAATTTGGATGAAATAGAGTAAGCCTGAGGTTTCCTTGTTTGTAGTACAGGGCGGAACTACGATGCAGGGCCTCCTCTGGCCATTTTTTTCCTTTCGCAACCAATTTAGCCAAATGAAAAAAGTTGAAGCCAAATTGGAGACATTGGGGCCAAAATTGGCTCAAAGATAGCATATAATATTTTCGAAATTATTTTTTATGTATTTTTAAATTAAATATGGCCCATGAATAAAGCAGTTAGTAATAAGTATAATCATAAAATGATATTTTATTCAATTTTTTACATAAAAATAAAACATATTAATCTGGAAATGTTTCAGTTTCGAAATAAATACTGTACATGTATACAAGTACAAAATCTTATCTAGAATTATACTGATCACTGGTTTATTTTATCCTTCAGTTATAATTAAAGCCTAATGTATGACGAGACTGGAAAGTAGTCCACAACATTCACGACTGACATTGGATATATCTTTCGCCAATCACATTCGCCAAAGTTATTTTTTTATCGCCACTTTTGTTATTTTGTCTCATTTGGCTCCATTTGCGAATCCCAAAGGAGGCCCTGCGATGCCACTGTATGTGGACGCTGTGGTTTTTATAGGACCCTTTACCACATTATGGCGCACTCTAGAACCAGATTTAAACAACTACCGTTCCTAGGCGGTCCCCATATTGTCAGCCATTATATTTTTGTGATGTTGCTATTTAACCTTGTAATTGTTGTTTGTGTTGAATGCGTGTGTTCTGTTCTGACTACATTTCCCTTTGGTATACAAACAACAATGACAGATAACCAATTACAAAATAAGTACACAAACAAAACAAGAACGTTTATACATGCTGGCAGTTATATATGCAAAATCAAACAAAATCAAATATGTGCCAGGAATTGGCGCTGAAGCATTCATATTATATAATTAATTTATGTTTACACTGTTACATATTTTAACCACACCCAATGTATGCACCTAAATATCGTACCAAAAAAACGGTTTATTTCATCTGAGAGAAGTGTTTCAATCATGTTACTGTTGGCACCAAGGAACACATTAACAACGTCGCTTTTGTTAAGCGCCGAACGGGTTTCTTTTACATGTAATCCAAATTGGTTTTGTATTGTTAACCGCATATTAGTTCTTTCATTTGCTACGTATGGGCAATCGCATATGCAGTGGTCAACAACATTGTCTGTTATTGCATCACACCATATGCACTTGATACATTATCATAACTTGTTAACTATGAGTATCGTATAATAATAATATTTATTTCGGTTAAAAATCACAGACATAGTACATACATTACACATTCAATTTCAATAGTATGTATACAAGTAGTCAAAATTTAAATAAATGTAAATTAACAAGTCGTGTTTTGCCCGTATTATTTCTTGTCAATACCCATAATAGATTTGTGATGAAGAATATTATTAACCTATCCCATTTTTAGATGGGAATATACATAAATAGAAAGAACAGGTTTATAATCCATTAAACATTACCGAATCAAATACATCGGTTTAATAAAGACGTTTCCGTTAAACTTTAGTACGTTACCTACACAATGCTATACACGGTTGAAAAGTAAAAACTTACAAACGACTGCCGAATATGGAACTTACGGTTAAGAACCGTAACGGTCTAGAACCGGTTTAAACCCCCCAGTGGCCTACTTTGCCACTACTTTACGGTAGCCCTATTGTCAACCCTTTTGTGTTTGTGATGTCGTTTGCATTTATTTTTACTTTTGCCTTCTTGTTTGTCTGTTTGCTTGGTTGATTCTGTGTATTGTGGTTGACTGTCCTCCTTGAATGCTACTTTCACTGTCCGTTCTTTTTATATTTCTTTACGATCTTCTATATTCACGGCTGAGTTTTGAGTACAAACATAAACAATGCTATTAATAGTTATTTATTAAATGCGTAGGTGGATGGTGTGCATACAGTACTGTTGGGGTTCATTTGGGTCCTTGCGAGTCCCGTTAAAGTCAAACACATTACACATGCCACGTGGCCGATACATCTTAAATATCAAGGTTCAGATTTAGGCGCATCTAATAGAATTTGAATGAATAAATGTAAATGAATAAACAAAAAACAAAAAAAGAATTATTAAATGTCATGGATCAAAATGTAATTCGTGACTCTTGGCGTGGAATCCCGTCAATGCAATGGTCGGGATCGAAGCGACTGGGTTTATGCTTAAATAAATCTGACTTATATGAGTGCGTTGGGATACAGTATTATACATGCAATCTCACGTTTCATCTGAAAATGGGAAATACTAGAAATACGAAGAAATGATGCATTTGATTTCGTTTTCCAAATATCTGTTTTAAATCTTACATACATAGTACAAAGTGAATTATATACTCTTGATATATATATGGTGTCTCTGCTAGAAAAAAACACAGCAATTCAATTTGTTAGGGTGAGGTTTGGTGCACCCTAGAACCGGTTTAAACCTTCAGCGGTATTTACACTGCCCGTTCCAAGGCGGTACCCCTTTTCTTAGTTCAGCATGTGAACGTTGTTACAGTTGATATCTCCGACTGTAGTGTTGAGGAAGACACGAACGATAACTCTATGTCACGTGACGGGACTACCCTTTTTCCAACCCTTTTAAGTTTGTTGTGTCGCACACTTTGCTTCTGTTTATCAGTACAGTTGTTGTTTGTTTTGAATGCACGTTTTTTGAATTGATGAGTTCTGTGAACTATGCATTTCCTGTCAGACTGATCTATATGTATATTCTCTTTCTTGAACACATTAATATAATCTACATAATGTAATTAGACAGAGAAACCACCAAGCGTGATGTGCAGTCCAAGTAAGATGCATTTGTTTCGTCCGAATGCTACAAAGTATACAGTATTTGTGTTACTTTATTTCTATATGTCTTTGTGGGAAATCAAACGACAATATTTTAGGCTGAGTTTGAATATTTATTCATTTCATCTTTAAAAAAGAAGTTTTAAGATAACAATATTCAAGAACCGCTACATTTATATGTAGAAATGAATAAAAGACAAATTATAGTTCAATAAATCTATAACGTTGCGCATATCATTTATTTCAATTTCCATCTATTTGATAACGACCGAGACAAAGATATAGTACAGACCGTCATACAGTAATAAACACACATTGTTTATGGAAATATCGCAGAATCGGCGTTTAATATAAAATGACGTAATTAGATCTCATACGAACTGCAGTCTATGTTTCATGTAAATTGTTGTCATAAATAAATGAAGTATATTTGACAAAGTCAAGCGAAAAACAACAACAACAAAACTAATGACAAAGAAATACCATTTCGGTTCCGTTACATTTTACATTACATTGCTTTACTCTTACCAATTTAGTAAGCATGTAAGGTATTTATCTATTCTAAATAAGACAAATAACTTGGGTTGACCAAATAAGTATATTGTAATACATGTAACTGGGTACAGGTAACCGTATGTCCTCGATAGCTCAGTGGTTAGATCGCTTGGTACGGTAAACCAGAGACCCTGCGTTCGAGTCCCAGTTGAGGAACGATTTTTTCACTATCCCGTTATATTTGGGGGCTCGTCTAGCTAGCCTGGAAATCACCAACCATTCTTCAAATTATTCTTAGACTTGGGCTCAAGTACTGAAAATTTGTTCACAAATATTTTCATGACCTTCAAAGATAAACAATCGTAAGAAGTTGCTATTTATTAGTATGCATCATATTTATACATAGCAGCTTGTTACGAACGTTTATCCTGTAAACTTATAGAAACATTTGTGATTGAAATTTGCATACTTGAGCTGTAGTCTAAGAATATTCTCAAGAATGGTTGGTGAATTCAAGGCCTAGGAGCATCCAAAGAAACACTAGCAGTAGTTCTTATGTATAATTGGAAATTCAGGGACGAATTTCAGTCTGGTGGGATGTATGTAAACGGGTACAGCTAAATGGTGAAAAATCGATTCCTAACCGTATGTTCTCGATAGCTCAGTGGTTAGAGCGCTGGTACGGTAAACCATAGGCTCTGGGTTCGAGTCTTGGTTGAGGAACGATTTTTTCACCATCCGGTTATATTTGGGGGCTCCTCCGGGAGCATCCAGAGAAAGAGTAGCAGTGGTTCTCCTGTATAATAAGAAATTCAGGAACGAATTTCAGTCTGGTGGGGGTGTATGGTAACCTTACGTCCAAATTCCAGTTAAGGAACGATTTTTTCATCATCTTTTTATGCATATAATTATTTATTACGCATGTTAATTACGCAATAAATAATCAGTTCCAGTGACCATCTATTAGTTCGGACGTCTGACTGTACTGTAAACACTTTTCTGAGCCCAAAGGTTAGCATATTTTTTTTGTTTTGACATTACGCACGATGTTGGCACAAATTACAAAACGAAATGCGTATCTTGGTTTAGGTTTTCAATTTAAGGCGAACGGATCTATCTATTTAGTCATAAAAGCAAATCTAAATAAATATATTCATACGTTTACCATTAAACATGTTAAACTATATTTAAGTGGTTGTCTTGTTTCATTTTAGTTATTTACCATAAATTTTGTCACAGAAAACGTCAAACAAACGTTATGTCCAACGTTACAGAAGTTTGCAATGGTTTATGTTCAAATACCAGCTATTTACGTATTTATCAACGGATGCAGATTACGTATTTATCAACGGATGCAGACGAAATTTCATTGTCAGTATCAAAATCGACCTAATAAAATTTCATAACATCGGTCATTCTTAAACGCCAGGTAAAAATGTCCTTTGGGAAATGTTGTGAACAATTTGGACAGCTGCATGGGAAATTATAATTCTTATGTAAATATGGTGATTACAGGTAAATATGCCGATTACAGGTAAATATGGTGATTACAGGTATTTCATTAAGATGATATTATCTATCTCATTCATTTTATTATGAAAGAAAGAAAGAAAGAAGAAAGAAAGAAAGGAAGAAAAAAGAAAGAAAGAAAGAAAGAAAGAAAGAAAGAAAGAAAGAAAGAGAAAGAAAGAAAGAAAGAAAGAAAGAAAGAAAGAAAAAAGGATAGATAGGATAGACAGACAGACAGACAGACAGACAGACAACATGTAAATGTCTCAAATGTTGGCTTAACACGCACATGCAATTTCGTTAATAAAGGTACTTGCACTTGGACAAGTTGAGTATGCTTGCTCACAATGCAGGTTGAGTATGCTTGCTCACAATGCAGGTTGAGTATGCTTGCTCACAATGCAAGTTGAGTATGCTTGCTCACAATGCAGGTTGAGTATGCTTGCTCACAATGCAGGTTGAGTATGCTTGCTCACAATGCAGGTTGAGTATGCTTGCTCACAATGCAGGTCCAATTTTCATGGCATGTATAATCGTCCAAGGTCACCAGCTGCCGCATCCCAAAACACATTTCAGACCAAATCTTCCTTTCGAGGATTCAGAGGCGGAAAGTTGTTTAGGGGTGCTAGATAGGGGTCATCATTTTCTGAGTCTGTTCCATTGGCGAAAACGCTAATACGTCATAAAGCTTTGGAGAGCGAGTTATTGTTTTACCCACATGCGGATGCAGATATTTTGTTAAATGGTTTTCAGTATGGTTTTGATTTTCATTATTCTGGTCCTCGAGTTGCCTTTGAAGCAACAAATTTAAAATCTGCTTTGCAGAATCCAGATATTGTGGAACATAAATTAAAAAGGAAATGGAGGCCGGCAGAATATAAGGCCCATTCGATAGCATCCCAATCAAAAATTGCGTGTTTCTCCCTTGGGGTTGGTACCAGAGCGGGAGCCGGGGGAATACAGACTGGTTCATTACCTCAGCTATCCCAGGGACGAATCATTTAATGACTATATTGACCCTATTTTGAGCTCAATCCGTTACATAAATGTTGACGAAGCGGTGCGTATGGTCCATACTTTAGGTAAGGTTTGTCTCTTAGGAAAGGCAGATGTCAGGTCGGCTTTTCGACTATTGCCCGTCGCGAAGAAGGATTTCGACCAATTGGGTTTCAAATTTCAAGATAAATATTATTTCGATAAGGCAATACCATTTGGGTGTTCAATAAATTGTGCTATGTTCGAAAGGTTCTCGACATTTTTACAGTTTTGTGAGGAACGTCAGTGTTCATTGGGGTAAATACTGCATTGTTTAGATGATTTTCGTTTTGGAGGTAGGGTTGGGACAAACGATTGTCAAGAAATGATGGCCTCTTTTCATATTTGCTTAACAGACCTGGCAGTCCCAATTGCAGAAGAATAAACAGAGGTCCCAAGACAGTTTTCTGTTTTCTGGGTCTTGAATTGGATTCGAATGAGATGATAATTAGAATCACAAACTTGAAAGTGGTAGACATTGTTCAGAAAATCAAAGCAGTATTAAGTAAACTTTCTGTTGTTTTTTGTTTCTTTCATTGTTTTGTCAAGTCCTTGTTTGCAGTACAGTGTGGACCTACGATGCCATTGCGCTCGGACGCTGTGGTTTCTATAGGACCCTATATCTCATTTTTTAAAGTATCTCTGAAAGGTATGCAGTCTTTGATTGGAATTCTCAGCTTTGCATGTTGGGCAACAGTACCCGGTCGTCCATTATGTAGGAGACTCATAGACTCGAAAAAGGGGTTGAGAAAGCCGCATCCCATGCTACACATTAATAATGGTGTTCGTAAAGATGTATTAATGCTGTTAAACATGTTTGCAGACTTCAATGGAGTTTCGGCTTTCCACGATATGTTTTGTGTTTCAAATGCGGATGATGAGCTTTATACAGATGCCGCATGTGGTTTTGATTTAGGATTTGGCATATACTTTGCCGGTAAATGGGCATTTGCCTCTTGGCCCCTTGATTGGTTTGAAAACGGCATTATATAAGATATTACAGTACTGGAATTATTTCCCATTTTTGTTGCGTTGTCTATATTGGGCAAACATCTTGAAAACAAAAAGTCGTTATTTCCTTGCGATAATATGGCAGTGGTTCATGTAATAAACAAGATCTGAACACGTAATGGTGTTGTTAAGAGCAATTACACTGCTGTGTTTGAAGAGGAACATTGTTGTTAAAAGTGAGCATATCTGTGGCTCACTAAACGTTCTCACTGATAATCTTTCTCGATTACAGATTTATAGAGACGTTTCATCGACTGGTCCCATTAGCAGATCCGAACCAAAAAGAAATATAAAAATATCGGAAAGTAGCATTCAAGGAGGACAGTCAACCACAAAACACAGAAACAAACACGCAAACAGACAAACAAGATGGCAAAAGCAATAATAAATGCAAACGACATCACAAACACAAAAGGGTTGACAATTGGGCTACCGCCTTGGAACGGTCAGTGGCAAAGTAGGCCACTGGGGGTTTAAACCGGTTCTAGGGTGCACCAAACCTCACACTTACCCTACTGTCATCCCACCAAAACAGGACAGTGCAATCGATATTTCACCATATACCTGTACCCGGTTACACAAACAAAGAAATCCCCGCCATGATCCTATCTCCAACCAACAAGGCAGCATCAATAGGCAATATAAGCAAAACACAAATATGCTCGTGTAAATATAATACAAAAAACAATAGCCTAGAAAGCCACAATGAAGGTACTCAATGACTTGGCAGAAGCCAGAGCAACAAGAGAACAAACCATTAAGGGCACGACAGGAAAGATCATAGACAAACATCACACGCCACACCGTCCCAAAGTGCATTCCAGACCATCTTTGGAGCGTATTTACTTTAAAAGCATGCTTAACTTATAAACGTTCTTATAATACTGCTCTATCAGTTCTTAATACTTTTAGGGAAGAATACAGTTTGAGTTCATGTTGGCCTATACCTGTGTCCCAGAT
This sequence comes from Cyrtodaria siliqua, assembly GCA_037043455.1. NCBI lineage: Eukaryota > Metazoa > Mollusca > Bivalvia > Adapedonta > Hiatellidae > Cyrtodaria > Cyrtodaria siliqua. The sequence goes on from JAWPHD010005034.1 coordinate 143,441, forward strand.
TCTTTTGTTTATTGCCTGTTGTTTTGAAAAAGGGAGGAACTCGTCTGCAACAATAAAAACCTATGTGGCAGGGATAAGTTTCTATCACAAAATACACAACTGGTATTACCCAATGTCGCAGTGTATTGTCAAAAGGTATTGGAGGGTTGTCGTCTATCTAATACAAAGATTGACAATAGAGCTCTAATCACAGAGCCGATTCTGATAAGAATCTGAAAAATTACTAAGCAAAATTACTACATATCTTAGAATTATGGTTGCTTGTAATTTGGTGGCGGAAATTCTATGAAGTTCGTGCCATCGATGGTCGGGCGTGTAATTTTGCGGAGTCGTCTCAGCTATGGGCAGCTACCGTATACCTAGTGAGAAGACTTGTCCGTTTTTATCTTTATAATTTATTGATGAATACAACAATTGTTAGTATGTGTACATGTAAATGTAACGGTGGGTGAGTTGGTGGATAGGGATTTGCTAGTAACTCAACATGTGCATTATAACTCATCAAAATCAGATAGGTTGGAGATGTAAATGTAACAGTGGTGTTGCTGGTGGATAGGGTTTGCTAGTCAACTCGTGCATGACCTGCGTAGACCCTAACTCTACAAATCGTATAGAAATTGTGTTGTTTTATTGGGTAAATGGCAAAGTAATAAAAACGTTGGTCCTTTTCTCGATTTTACGGACTTTTATTTAATGAAGCTCAAACATCTTGCTGTGGGCTCGGTAACGAGCAACCTAGCAGATGTTAATTTTAATTTTAAGTAAGTAACCCCTGGTGTTGCTAAATATTTTATCTCCTGTTACAGATTCCACAATCAGTCATTCTGAAATAATAACAGAATCCCTGAACGCTTTAATGTTCAAACTGTTTTATATGATAAGTGTATAGATATCTGGCAAACTTTGAATTAATGTCCTAAATTTTGGAACTGAATTGTAAACTTAAAAGTTGGTCAATGATCTTAAAGGTAGGCGGCCACTTGCCTAATTTTAAGCTCAATTTTGCTGGTATAACATATAAAAAATATTGAGCTATATTAAAAATAGGTCAACAATTAGGTCCATTTTTTCATTTTTGAAAAAACAAAATCTTCAAAGTTGGCAAACATGAAGCTTACGATCTCATACTGATGATAAATATGTTCATATAACTTTGAAATTTCAATGTCATTATCATTAAAAGGTCAATTCAAATTAATACAAATGATCCTTCAGTGGCAGTATGCAATATGATGCTTGGCCAGCTTTTGCAATTGAGATAAGTGACCTAAAAGTAGGTCACAAAACCTAAAAGTAGGTCACAAACTTAACGAAAATGACATCTGTTAATGAAAATTGCTAAATATTAATACCAGGATTTGCTTTTAAATAACAGAATTAACATAAATATAGAAGCATAAAATAAGGCCGTTATACTCCCCAATATCATCGTTATATCATTCTGACGTCCAGATACATCGTATTCCCAGCGTGACTCCATATTGTCAAACCGAAGTTTAATTGATGTATGCCGTGATGTCCACGAGGAAGAAGCCAAACGTAAACACTTACATCAAATTAACAAGGAATAACTCCGATTGTTTAGGATAATGTACGGCCTATGTGTCAATTTGTACAATCTTTGGATAAATTAAAAAACATGATTGATAGTCGGGGTGAAATTAGTTATTTCATAAATGTGACCAACAATGATCCTGATGGAGAAGGCAATGTCAGAAGCCTGTTACTAGACATAAAGGTTTTGTATTAAGATCAATTTGTTAATACTGCAAATAGGATCCCGTGGAAGCAAGAACAATAATACGAAATAAAAGTAGCAGACTCACGCCGTCACTACGTCACTACGTCACTACATCAAGAATGTCGAATTGGAGACAATTTACATAACTATTTCTAAGCTAAGGGACTGCAGTGGCCCAGTGAATAACACGTTAGACCCTGAATCCGGGGATCACGGCTTCGAGCCTCACTGGTAAGACTAGGTTACTTAGATGTGTCCGTACGTAGGCGAGGTACTTCCCTTGACCCCGTCTGTCGGATTGGGATCGGGTGGTCCAGTGTATCGGAGCACATTAATTCGAAAACTAGAGTTGAGTAGCAGCAAACAAACAACTTCTTTAGTCCAATAATAAACATAAGCCGATACATCTTGTGACATAATGTATTAAGCATTTTCTTCATTGTTTTTATTTGGATACTCATTAAAACTAAACAAACTAAACAAACCACGTCTATAATAACTCAAAACGATTTCATCTTTTTCGTAGCTTTATTCACACTTCTGTTGAGAACTATACTCTTTATGTTCGATACGCGTGTAAGAAAATTTGCTTTAAATTAAAAGGAAAACCGTACAAGGTAAATTAACAACATAAAATAAACTTACCGGTACGTCCTGTAAATGTTACTATATTATATAGACACTATAAGTATATGCTATACTGAAGAAGCTTCTATAAAACTAGATGTAAACGTCGAACGGGAAATGTAGCATTCAAGAACAACGCATCAAAACAAAACAAAACAAAAAATAAAACAATTTCAAGGATAAATAAAAGCCAATGTATATTTGACTCTCAAACATAAGAGGTTCGGAATTGTCAGTGATAACGAAGGCCGATGGGGGTTTAAACCCGTTTCTTGGGTACACCGAACCTCACTCTTACCCTTTTCTCATTCCAATAAAACGGGACTGTGTAAATAAATAAATATCCCCCATACTATATCCTGTAACACACTATACAGCATTACTGTAGAATCGGTACTATTCGCGTGGGTTTTATTTTCGCTAATATTCGCGATGCCACTCTCTCGCTAATACAAGAACTCGCGGATAATAAATACAAAAGTGTATCCGAAAATTCAACCATCCGAATTTAGGTAAATTTAAATTATCACATGATCGGTAGGTATATATACTTGTACAAGCAAGAAACGCTTAAAGGTGAAATATAGCGTGTATTTTGAGTATATATTCGGAAATATACGTATATAATATACAATATTTTCAAATCTTACACTTATTGGTTGTCCCGTTTTCTCACAGTAGCCAATTTTATCCCATAGCGCACACGCTTCGAGTTTCGCCCTTTTTGAAGACAGGTAAGTGACACGTGATCCTGTGACGTCATTGGTACCAAACGATTTGCGGTGTCGCATTGAGTTGTATAGTATTGTCTATGTAGGATTACGTTTTATGGTACTTGTTAAAAATGCCGTGTGTTGTTGCTGGGTGAAAAAGTTTGCATAAAGAAGGACAAGATAATAACCTAAGTTTTTTTCGTTTCTCTAATCGAGATAATGATATATTAAGATTTGAAGTGTGGGTAGCCGTTACCGAAGAAAATCGCCCGACTCGTCGAGAAAGTCGGAACCTACGAAAGACGCGCGAGTTTGTAGCAAACATTTTGAGTTGACTTCGTGGGAAGTCCATCCTTTGGTTTCATTATCTTTGAATTTGGAGAACAAAAGGCCATGCAGATTAAAATCAACAGCGGTACCAACGATATTCAACTATAAAAATGAGAAGTGCATAACCCCGCCGTCTCCAAGCAAGTTGTATTCGCCTATTCGACCGGCGTTGAGGAAATTCATACATGAAGTAAGATTGAAATTTATGTTCAATTATCTTAGCACCTCATCGGGTATACGTATGATAAATTGAAGAAAGGTGTATAGTCTTAGATCTTTATATACACCGTGAATGTTTACCTGTTGAATTAGAAGCATGCGTCTTTACGTGAATCAATGAAGAGTTGACGGCGCTAATATTATGTAGCCGTCTATTTTTAAAAGATTGCTAAGAACGTCCAGCATATAAATTTAAATGAATCCGGTGAAATAAATACTGTGTCTTTGTTTCCAAATTTTAATTTTAATAATTTTAAATTATACACCCTCTTCTGCCAATAGTATTATAGATATATACTATCAACATATATAGGGCTATGGATTTGAACAACAACAAAAAATGTATCATGGATATTTATAAGAAGGCAGAAAATTAATAATATTACTAGCTTTTATATTAATTCAGTAATTTTTTATGGCAAAGCAACAACAATAACGCCTCTTAGCTCGTGCAATAAGTAAAACAAGTATAATAGAATAATATACTTTATATTATGGTAATTTGATATATTTGGTCTGTTTTCGATCTGTATACTTACTAACTGTCTATATCGTTCTCATAATACATTTGGCTATATTATTTAAATCATAGTATTTTTCTCTCTTTGTGCGCGACAAATATCATGTGATATATCCGTCTTGTGCAATACGCGTCTGCCCTCGGCGGTATTTTACCGCTCAAGTAATTGCAATAAACAGGAAATATATCATAAAACTAGGTTTCCCTAAATGGTGCCTGCTTTTGTGATATACCGACGTATGTACCCAAATTAGGCTGCACTTCAATAGTGCACCGCAATATTTTATTGGTCTGTATTGATATTTGGGGGCTCGTGGAGACTAGAGAGCGTGTCATATTGCAAACACCGCTTCTAGAGTGTTTGGTGTTGATGGCGACTTATGGCAAATATATAATACTATAGCAATTATGGCGCCGAAATTATATGCTGTTTCATTTATTATTGTTTTTATTAATTTTTTATCAATTATGGATAATATCTAATAAATATATTTGTTCCATGTCTACTTATCGGCAAAAAAAATCTGACGCTCGTATTACCATAGAATTACATACATATATATCCATGTATTAATGTATAGGTATAGACCAGGTCCATTCATTCGGAATATCTACATTTCGCGGTTATTGTGTATGTACCAAGATATTGCAGTGTTGCGGGTGACTTACTGTCAGATTTTGATGAAAACAATGTTTACGTTATTTTTTTGTTTGTTGTTGCTGTAAGTGTATAAATACGCTATTTTGTTAGATAAGTGAATAGTGTAATAAACCACTGAACGTAACGAATGAAATGACACGATAGTCTTTACAAGCTCTCAATTTGCACCTGCACCGCGTACGACTTCATCATCAGTTGATGAATCCTATGTATTTCCGTCCTCAGACACGTATTCTGGCTCCAAACCTAAAGGTTGCACACGGTGTAACCGTTTTATCACGGGCATTTCCTCTGACATCGCTTAATTCTCACATTTTCACACAAGGTATACTGTTTTGCGTTCAGTCCCAATGTAAACAAAAAATAGTTTGTTCCCAATGACGTCATTTCCGGTAATTCGCGCAAGAGTTTTTCCCCTTAGATTTTTTTCGATTTTTTAGCAATGCCTGTTCGCCTTTTCGGTTTTTATCTTTAAAAACATATTTTCACTAAACATACATCAATAGCATAGTAAACATCGTATTTATAATGATATTTAATAATTAAAAACATATCAACAACGGATTTGTTGATTTAGGACAAATTTCATCTTTAAAGGGTGTTAACCAATATTTATTAATTACGGTAGTTTACATTGATATGATTTAAAGAAGAAATAATGTGGTCTACATTAATATGCAATATACATATAACACAAATACGATCATGTAGATAGGAATATAAAAAACACAATCCTAGATCGCCTTACATATAGTACTCAATAACTTGGCAGAAGCCAGAGCTACACGAGAATAAACCATTAAGGGCACGGCAAGACATTATTGATGACAAACATTTGTATGACAAATGATCATGACCAAGGCTTTCTTGTCGCAGAAGTGTTCTTAAATTACTTTTATATTTTAGAAGCATACATGGGTCACGATAATACAATTTTGCAAATAGTTTTCGAAATTTGTGATACCATTAGCCCTGATGGAGTATCTTTTAGTATACAAAGGTTACACATATTAAAGTCCTAAACTCGACTACAAGCTCTAGAAAAACGAATAAGTTGAGAAACGTATACACCATATGATGTTGCTCTGGAAACATTCCCGTCTTAATAGGAATAATAAATGCTATGGAAATTAAAATCCATACTCTTGTCATAAGTTTTTCTTTTTATTTCTCCCTTTGTAATTGACAGTTGCGAATCGAGAAAAAAACTCGACATTGTCAGAAATATAGGCTTTGTTAAGTTAAAGTTCATTAGAAAAGGAATGCTTGCCAATGTTCTATGTAACATCCCAGGCTCGTAGACACGCTGAGGTACACCGAGGCAGTTTACTCAATAGAATTGTGGGAAGGAACCAATTAAAAGAATTAAGCGTTATAATGAAATGTTAAATAAAATTACTAAACTAGATTTGAATATACTCGTACTTGTCTAACTTAAAACTGAAAATCTGACCCGGGAAGCACTAAAATGTAGAAAATGACATGAAGAAATCAACATGTTTTCTGTGGTACATGCCCTCAGTTCAGCTCTAGGAAGGGATTTGGCGCGGCGTTATTAAAGGCTTCGATGACATCTGCCTGAGTATCTGGTGAACGACTCAACATGAAATCACTTTCACGAGATAAACATAAATAAAAGTAGTGCACAGTTAGTGCCCATAGAGACACCAATAACGGATCTATCATATTATGTAGTAGGAATATAGGTGATTCGCAGATTTCTTGGCTCGTCCACATAGTGTAATTGTCCATATTGCCGTTAGTGGAAAAAAACACTGTAGTTTGTTCCTCTAGCAAAAGTACTCTTAAGAGTAATAACTTGTTATTAATAAGGTTGTGCGTATATAGTGTAGTAAATGCATAAGTACTAACAAAGAATTTCAAATAGACCAACATAAATTGATTCCAGAATTGTCCTAAGCACACTATCGTTTGATGTACGTTTTAACGACAGAAAGACAAGAAGTTGAAAGTTTGGAGTAAGTCCTCGCTCCGCTCTGAACCCATCTTAACCCTTAACACCCTACATATATATAATGGACTGTTCTTTCTTTGAATTAAGACCATTCCATTTATGTGACAAATGGGTGTTTTAGGGGAAATGACTGATCAGCAGCCGGACATTGTAAACCCTGATCAGCCTGCGAGTTACATATACATTTTATATACTTGAGATTATCGGTCAAGTAGCAGGTCAACAATAAATAAACAAACTTTCCATGTTTTTTCAATGATCATTTGACTTTGGGAAATAGGTAGCCAAAACGTCGGTAATATCTTAGATCATGTTTCTTTTTTAATGATATATTAAAACTTGATTTCTGTTACTTATAATATACGCCCCAAAATAACATGAGTTAGAGGATTATTGTTGTGATATTATCCGAGAACAATAGGAATGTCAAATTTTGGGAAGAAGGGTGTTTAATTCTGGTTTTAACAGGTCGGCTGCCTTTTTTAAAATTCTGTTCGGTGATGAGATTAGTCGATACTAATCTGCCTACTATTTATAAAATGTGAGAAAGTGTCGATTTTTACTGATGGCGGGAGTACACAGTACTGGTTCTACCCAAGAAAAATGGGGTGGTCTGCCTCTATCACAAAAAATCGACCGTCATATATGGCCTAAAATGTGCTAAAATGACGTAAAATACCATTCAAACAAACGAACTATAATTTATAAAATGATTAAAGCTTTTCATGCTTATAGCGAAAATAATTAGTAAGAATTCCTAGGTCTTTTTCGCGCTTGACATAATTTATCATTTTCGGTTTCTGCTTCTTATACAAACCAATGCATTTCAAAAATGAGGGCCTTCCCGTGTTTTTGGGGAGCAAGGGAAGATTATCTGTTATTTTCAAAGACTGGCTGGCATATTTTAGGGAACAAGAGAACATGAGCTTACATGAAATAAAATTCTAACATCTAGTTTTAATGTAAAAAAACCTAAAACGTTAACGAACGGCTAACATTTGAAACAAATCGAGATGACAGTGTTGTCTGATTATTGTAGGTTTGATAATTCATCAGAAAGAATTTTGGGAGCATTTGCAAATATTTTTGTGGAACATGGGAACATTGAAAATACTCTTAAGTAACAAAGCAACATTGGAAAAAAATGTTTTGGGGAACAACGACAAATATTTGTGGGAACAAGAGAACATTGGGCCATTTTTTTCAGCGAACAAGGGAACACGAACTCTTGGGAGGGCCGCAAACATATACAAAACGTACGGCTAACTACTGAATATATGTTGCCATTTTTGTATAAAAATAAAAATAGAAAATGTGAGAATTCACTGTCTTAAAAACACTTAGTCCCTCGGTCTATTATTTATATACTCATATCCAGATCTTTCATCAATTCCATCATATTAGACTATCATATGTATGGTTCATACTGAAGTAAAATGTATTATATTCCTATAAAACGTATTGCATTGCCATTTACAACGCACACTTTATGACGATCCCATTCTTGTAAGATGAAAGGGCACAAAGAAAACATCACGTGATCCTGAAATGTTTACTCCAACTCAATTAACACATGGCTTATAAGACAATAAATCAATTGATTAAAGGTTGCTACTGACAATTGAAAAGGGTGTTATCAGATACAATGATGCTTAGTAGCCATTCTTCGATCGATTATGGATAAAGTGCTGAGAACCTTCGCATATGGATGCACCGTAGTGTGACGTCTTAAGTGTTAAGTACGGATGTTGCTAGCGTTTGTATTATTCTAACGACCGATGTTGACCTGATAGTCAAAATAGCGTACGGTGTCAGACCGGTGAAAATCAGCCCATTGAACACAATACAACTAGGCTATATTTGGAGATCAGTGACAAGTTCCACAACATTCGTTCGCTTAAATACACTTTAATTCGGTGAAATAAACAAATTTGGCTCGCAAACGGTCCCATATCTGGAATAAAACACCGATTCAGTTTTTCAACATTTCACGTCATTCATTCACAGTATGCGAATTTTGAAATAAACATCTGTAAAAACCACAACTCTACCTAACCTCTATGCTCATACTCCCCAAAGAAATAATCCTGACAAACACAGTAAAATTCTTATTACTCATGACAACAGACATAATACTTTAAAATCAGGTTATATTTAACAATGAAATGAAATCTATTCTGATAAAAAAACACATGCTAACTAGAACCTTTGGATTTTTTCTAGGAACTATTTTAACACACTACGACCCGGAAGTACTTCCTGACTGGTCTGACACCTAAATGAGTCGCGACATTTGTCAAAAATATTTATCGAATACATCTAACTGACCAATAAGGTTGACTGATGCTTTTGCAAGGACTATTATCTTTTCGGTTCAATTCCTGCATGCAAAGAACCATTCGGCTTATAGAAATCAAGAGTTTTAAGACCCGTTATACAAAACTAGAAAAAATGAAAATAATAATAAATTAACCGTTTGGTGTATTTCCATCAAGTAAAGTCGTCTATATATCAAACTAAAATATACACATAATGTGGGGTGTAGCTATCAGAATAACTCATGCATGAAATGTCTTCATTTTTCATGGGGAAACAGACATTCTGTTAAATTCCAACAATTTAGAGGCACAAAATAGACCATAAGGCTGCTTTGGAGCACATTTACATGTATAATGTCCAATAAAATGCACAGTTTGGCAATAAAATACCAGAAAAAAAGACCAAATTGAAGTAATTACTCAAAAAATAAGCCTACCCCATATGCCTGTAGCAGTTTTAAAGCCAACTAATACATTCAAGTATTGGGCAACAGCCAGACAAACTGAATACAACACCGTAATAGTATATATTTCAGTGGATTATACCGTTATCTCTAACAAAAAAAACAAATTAACGTGTTAAATTACAATTGTATGCCATTCCGTAGTGATTTCATTTGAATTAATGAAGAAATATGGGTGGGATTTATACCATATTTAGCAAAATTTTTAAATAAATGCTGAATTCCACAAATTTCTGTATATTTCAGTTTCAGATTGTAAAACCCATCACCGCGTACAAAATTTACAGGTTCTCAGGCTTTCGATACAAAGTAGGACTCCATCTAGAGTCGCTTCATATCAAAATGTCAGTACCGATACATTTTCAGATTTTAGCCTCATACGGTACCTTAAAATAATAAACTTGACATTTGTTGTAGGAAATGTAACAGATATATTACCTATTGCCACTAATACACTTAAAGACACTTGAGAGCCTAAGTAAAGTGCTTTAGGGCCTCTCCAAATCACTAGGACCCCCAAATTTAACCCTAAAACACATACATTCAATTTAAAAGCAAAAAACATGTTCTGTTATCAAATTCAAAGATTTAACATCAACTTTCTTTTTCTCACTCATGCAAGCTTTCACAGGAAAAATCAACTGGATTTGGCCATTAATAAGAAAAAGGCATTTTGCCCATCTAGGTGTCAGACCGGTAACCAGAACATCAGGTTAGATTTAACAATGAAATAAAATCTAATCTTGGGAAAAACACATGCACACTAGAAACTTTGGATTTTTTCAAGGAACTATTTTAGCACCCTACGACCCGGAAGGTTCAAACATCTTCTACTTATTATCAGTAGCTGTATTTAGATTAAAACAAGCTGGTTGTTTCTCTTATTGTTTTCCAAGCCACACATTTCTTTCTTTGTTTAGGGGATTTAAAGATCTATTTCCAGCCTATTTTATCTGGAGTTGGGGAGAATTTGTAAAGAATGCTGTAATTCACGGTGAAGCATATACTGAAAGAGTAAACAGTGTGCTGAGTGCCTTAAAAGGTCGTCCCTACTACTAATCAGTAGTACTGGTACTTTTGCCAAAATTAGATCTTACAGCCAAATCCTTGAGGTTTTATATTAGACTACCGCTTAAGTCAGTGATAGTGGAATACAAAGTGCTGCACCATAGTGCTGCACCATAAATAGCCTTTCATGAATAACTCAGTAAAATCGAGTATGCTTTTTCCTCTGGTTTTTGTGTTTGTTGCTGTAAATGTATCTCCTTTTCAGTATTCATTGAATTCTTGTTTGTAGTAAACGTATTAAAATAATAAAATAAAATAAACTGTCTGTTCATAATAAGTGTGTGGTTATATTTTATTCTAAATACAATACAAACTATCAACAATATGCTTTTTAATAATTTAATAAAATTCTAGCTAAAATGCTTTCTGCTAGCTTACTTCAGACTTCAGATAATAAAGTAAAAGTATTATATAGCTATACGTAATATAATATATCATATAGAGATATTAACTGTAATCGGGTATGTGTGGTCTGTATATATGCCTAGGTTAATAATTCATGAACCATGTTAGCAGTAAATAAGCAAGTTGTTCGTGTGTTTTTTCCAATGAACAGGTAGCATTCTTTTGAAAATATGTGTTTAATGCAGACTACTCCATTCGCAACATCTAAACAACAATCAATGAGTTCGTTCTTGTTCATGTCTGTATAAAACGTATCTATTTTATACGCGATAGTCTGTAGATATTGTTTATATCCATGCGTATTTATTCCGAATGCTGGTCGACGGGGTATAACCTCGTTGACAATTTTAAGCTGAGGTGCTATGCTAAAAGTCGCCCCTTGTCATAAATATTGCTGGAATCATGAGCAATATCAAGAATATATGATTTAGTCTTGCTTTAAAAATATTAGATATTTTTCACATATTGTTCGTATACTATAGTTTATCCTTGTTAATAACAACTTCCCAATAACAACTTTCATTTTGTAGTAAGTTACAGTACATTTTTTATTAGTTGGACATCAGAAATGCATTGCTCTAAGTCATGGCCGATTTCCCCCAAATAATGGGTAGTTAAAGTTATCATACTGTTAACACATATAGCCTTATGAAATTATTTCAATATGTCGGATAAAGATAAAATCATTTAATATATATTGATCACATAACATGGCTTCTGGAGTGTAATAAAGCCACGAGTTATGTCTTGTAATAGACTAGTGTATTATAGATGCAAATGAGGACCGACTCACTGTGTCTGTATACAGTAACAATTTAATCCCAGTTGTTTGCATGGTTTATCATACGATACATTCAGACACCTTAACTTTCTATCATTATTTGAAATCCTACTTTATACCGAGCAGAGCTCGGCCGGCTGCCGGCCGACGATGAATGGCTTATGATAACACATGTGCAAGTTTTGAAATCGTACCTGATTGGGCAAAGAAACTGTGTCGCACCGGAAGCGCCGCCATTGATGAAATTGTTTTCGGCAATTTCGGATTTTTTCCTCAAATCATCAGTCTGTCTCACTTGGACGATTGTCTCTTTTCGTAGTTTGATAAACGCTTATTCGGAGTATTCGTCCTAGTTCGGCTAACCCCGTCATTCTTCGGGATATTGACGAGTAGTTGCGAATGAAGCGATATTTATTAAATGCATTAAAAGAATGCTTATCATTAGCAGTTGTTGTATTATTTGTTATTTGTTGTCAAAATTAAACTAGCCTTCACTAAACCAATGTTTATATCTCTGTTTACAACAAAGAAAAACACAATCGTGAAAACTCGACCAACTCCGTCATTTTTCGGGATCACGATGTGATGACGTCAATGTATGACGTCAATGTTATGACACCAATGTGTCGTTTTGTTGGTAAACAGAGAACTGACAGCTGTCAAAGTTGTCAGAATATATTTTTTAATTTGTGCATAGAAAGATCTCTCTCTTGAATTCAGTTTATCGCAGGGTAAGTCAGAGTGATCTTCACGCACACGCTGCTTTTCTGTTTAAAAATAGTGAACTGACAGAAGACAAATCTTCCAACTGAGTTCAGCCTTCAAGCTTGTCCCACTAATATTAACAATGATCCATTCAACAAATACAATGTGCCTGGGGATGGTGACTGCTGTTTGCATTGCCTATATCTAAGCATCACTGGAAAAGTAAATATGTTCAGACAATATAGGAATGAATGAATATATTTTACGGCACGTCGACAAGACAATTTAGGAGAAATATATGCTCTTATATTGCTGATAACAGGGTTGACATGGAGGAGTTAGTCCAAATTGACCACTGTCCTAACATGACCAAATTTCAATACGAGGCGGAAATGATAAATGGTCATGGGTGGGCCACAGCTTGTGAGATTGAAAATGTGTCTTCCATTTTAGTCTAAAACATCAATGTACACACGAGTTTTACGCTTCAAAATGGTGCAAAGCAATATCACATGTATTCTTTTTCAACCAATGATTGAAGGAGAATTGTCATGTACAATCATTGACTTGCTTTTGAACAATGAACAGTTCTATTGTTCTAATGACGCTGATAGTAGTAAAAGTAAAAAGCAAAAATCACCCACCGAAAACACACATGGCAACAAGAGCAAACATAATTCAGAAAATTATATTAGTACATCATATACTGAACCAAATAAGGATTCAAATTCCAACTCCAATATAACCAATGACATCCAATCTTTATGTAGGAAACTAGCAAACCTCTTGAAAACGAAACACAGTCAGAATCAAAGAAAAGGGAAATGAGAAATAAACCGGAAAAAAGGTATATTACCAAACCATATGAAATAAATGACATACCAGAAGCTGCACCATTACAGAAAGATGAAAAATTCAACCTTGCTATGAATGCTATACTTGCCTTTGAAATAGGAGAACCGAAATGAAAATGTTCAATGACTATTTGTAGTCGCTGCCAAAAAGATATGTCTAATACAATACTATTCTCTCTTGAAAACAATATGAACCCTGGAAAGGTAGGTGCCTCTTGAGTTGAAAGAGTAAAAATAAGATAATTTTCAAAATTTGGTTTTTAAAAATCACACTGTAAATACCTTAACTTTTACAATAAACTTGGTTGAACGTCTATGATAAAGACGAAGCGTCTCCGTGGTCGAATGGTTAACGACGTTGCATTGTAAACCTTCACCTCTCATCGCTGCGGGTTCGAATCCCACTGGGAGCTCGACTTGTAAGTGAGGAAGTGTCGATTCTTACGGATGGCGGGAGGTGTACAGTACTGGCTCTACCCATGAAAAGTGTGTGGATGCCTCCAACACAAACAAAAATCGACCGTCATACTAGTATATAACCTTACATGTGTTGAAAATGACGTAAAACACCATACAAACAAACAAACTATGATAAAGACCAAGTTTGAGTAAAACCTACCACAATTTAGAGGTGTGAAATGTCTAGGCCATTGCTTGGTCAGCTGATTTTGTTGATAGAAATTATCAATAGTCAATTAGTTTACTACTCATATGTTTCGATGTTTTTTAACATTACTGTTTATGTAACTCATCTACATTTTCAATAGTTTTGGTAAAAAAACATGAAACTTTATTTCTCAGACCATTTTAATGAAACTTCAATCAGCCAATGTCCATCCAACAGGGTTAGCGTGTGCACGTCGCGATGGATGCGCAAGTTATCATTATTATACATATAGACAATAATGACAACTTGGTGGATGACCCCTGGTATGCTAACCATTTCTTGCACAATACAGAGATATTTCAGGATTTGATATGCTGTCATTGACAAGAAACTTAAGATAGGTAAGTCTTTTATCACAACAATATAGAATAATTATTAAGAGTAAAATATTTGGTTTACAAGTTAAATTTTACATGCGATCCAATATATCCTGTAAGTATTAATATTAAGAGCTCTGCTCGGTCTTAGGCAGTGCCTAAAATTCATATTAATTTAATAACGTTAAATTTGGTTTAAGGTGTCGTATTATTTGTAGATCGAACGCTTAACGGCCGCGTAACGTAGCTGACGTCATGAAAACAACTCGACGTCATGATTTCTTTTACAAAATGCCGATGTATATCAATTAAAATTGACAACATTAAAGTGAAACTATCACGTCGTAGATGTGTTATGTGATAAGCAGAATCTTATATTCGTGACATTGTATTATTGATTTTAATAAACACGTCGGATAAAAAGATAGGATACTCGGCAGAGCCACGTTTATTATTTATTTATTTATTTATTTATTTATTATATAAGTAATTACAACTGTCAAAAGTGGTTACACGCTGAAACTAGTATAACAACTTCATACTGACGTCATTTCGAATTTTTCAAATTCATCACTGATATTCGGGATCACTGATATCCTGATTTTTCAGGACTTCATCCGCGGTGCGGTAATTCGGTGTGCATATAATCCTAATACATTTAGGGATTCACAAACCTTTGGGGACCCTTTTAAAAATACATAGAAATATAAAACACACATTTGAGGAAAGTTTGGTGCTTTTGTCCGGCGTGTCTAGATTGGGTCCAAAAACCTAGGTTTTAGTCCTAGATATATATATGCAAATCACCTGACCGGACTACTTTTTCTCCCATAATTCCAAGTGCCAAACACGAGAGATGATACTAGTATCGATCGAGGGCGAGAATGTAAGAACTATTGTAAGACCAAGCACGAGCCATAACCTCGCATGAACCGACTCTCAAACAGAGGCCGTTACTTTGCTCTATTGGTTGTGTTCATTGTTTCTAGTATTTGAATTCCATTTCAACATGTATTGGCAATTTACACTAGTGTTGATTTAATGCTATGTGTAGTACGTAAAGTTGTCTTGACTAACTGAATTGAATTGAACTGGGTTTTAAAGCGCGCTAACACTTAAAAGGTTATATGCGCCTAACAGGAATGAACATGCCAGGCTCATCCTCCATTTACATCAATATATCAAGATACAATAGGGAGAATGGGCATGTAATCTTCTTACCTGCAGAACTGCAAAGTTGCTGTAAATTCTATAGTAGACTCTCCATTTACGATGGAGCCACGTTTCCACGTTTGCATACGCGGTGTCATGATAACAACCTTGAACGAGCAGATAAAAAATGACAAAATGAATATGAATGGGGGGTTCCTACACATCTGAATGTGACAGTGTGTTTGTGAGATTGCATTGTTGTATTCTACCCCGGCAACCACACGGGGTTTGTCTCAAATAAGAATCAGCAGGTTTACTATTTTACTGGTCCGTAATTGCGGCTTGGTGTAAACCCTCCGCGGCCCGTTTTGTCACTCCATTCCAAGGCCGTAGGCCTATTGTTTATGCTTATGTGTGTGATGTCACATATCGTGCGTATTATTTATCCTTCTAATTGTTGTTATTTTCGATGCGTGTTTTTGATGGACTGTGGTCCTGAATGCTACATTTCATGTTACACCTTTTTATTTTATGATAAGCAATGAAATACTGTGTTTTATCACTGAAATAAAAGTGTTATTCCACACTGTGGAATATAGAGTTTTATTTCCATAGTAGCTGCCGGGACTACTTTTTGAATGTTCAACCAACACAAATGCATGCACAGTAACACGGATCACAAAATATTCCTACTGTTATACTGTTAAATCCACTGTTTATTTAATTTCCTTTTTTCTGTGACGTTAATGGTTTCATTAAAGGTGACGTCATATAACGTTTCGTTACGTCATTGTGACTAGGAAAGAAGCGTGTGTAAAACGGTTTAGTTACTGAAATTGCTTAAATAATTGTTTGTAAAATCATAAAATAAAAAGAAAAGTTGTTGTTTTGTCGTGAACAACATATTTTATTTCATCTCGAAGTGAGAAAACTTTTATATTTTCACGAATGCGAATAAAGTTTTCTCACTTCTCGATGAAATAAAATATGTTATTCACTCCAAAACAACAAATATCCTCTATATATCTACTTTCTGTAACTTTTCCCATTTAGTTTAAACGTATTTATTTTACATCGATTGTAACGAAAGCTCTACGAACTTATTTGAATCACTCTCGATGTCTTCCTGGGTAGAACCAGTACTAAAAAATGCAGATAAAGTGTCATGCTCAGGGACACAACGCATATAGCAATGGCGGGAATCGAACCCACGACTTTTCGATCATGGGTCCAACGCTCTACCATTAGATCACAGCGCTCCACACTTCTCCCATTTGCTTGTGTTTTTGCTTCAAATGGATTCCCTTTTTATTATTATTTCTTAAGCATGGTTGAAATATATAGATGTATCGGACTAAACCTTCTGGGTATAACATTTCAACTTTTGCAAAAATGCATCTTAACGTGTGTACGTACCATTGCAATCAGCATTTGAGATTTTAATTTCTAAACTAATACTCTTTAACTCTTCTTTCTTACACATAAATACAATCACGTTTTCACGTGTTTAAACAAATAATGCATGCAAAAATACATCTTTATTTAAATGTTCAGATGTTGGTCAGCATATCTCAATAAACTACATGTATATACTAATCATATAGAAATAATACATTTAAATTCACTACTTTATTTAAATAGTCAGACATTGGTCAGCATATCTCTATATATTATATATGATATAGAAAGAGTCGTTGTACACAAACACCGTTTTGATAAGTGATCTTTAATTTCTTAATATAATATAAATATATATATTGGCATAATTTGCCATTTTATGTGATTAAATCTGCAAAGTTTTGTTATCAAAAACAAGGTTTGAGCAAGGGCGACATTGCATTTGGTTGCTGTCGTATCTATAGGGCTATTTCCTTATTTTTAATTAAATCATACTACATCTGTATATTAATCCAGCTAAAATTTCAATATATGACATAAAGGTCTCACACCTCTATTATCTCACCTGAAAGCTCACGGACCTAGACACAAAAGGAAAACAGAAATAATTCTATTTTTTCTCAATTTTGGTCAATTTTTAATTTGAAAAATAGGTTTTTCTTTGCTTTAGCACACCTGCAGTGTAAAAGACAGATGATACAGAAAATCCCATGTTGATATGAGGTTTCGTTCAAATGTCAGAATTGTTTGACCGAAGCACCGCATATTCAGCTAGATAGTGTATGAATTTTGTATTTTCCATAGGGTTCACAAAACATGAACGAGAAAAAAAACCAACCTGGCTAACTTATGTATTTTATTGTTTTAAATTACTGGTCTTGGCTATACTGAAGATATTAAACCAACAACAATGTCTGCTGCCCTGCTTTGAAGCTCAGATGTTGGAAAAGGGCTGTACAGTAACCCTATGGGAAAATTAATTGAGGTGTGAGACCTGAAGGTCATTAAGGAAAATCTTCAATGACTGTACCTAATTGCAGTGAATAGCCCATTGTGTGTACACACTTTACAGGTAAGTACACATTAGTGATACAACCCAACTGGCACCCCGCCCCTCCCCACCTACCCCTCATTTACTATACACTTTAGAGGTCACCTCTATGCATTTTTAGCTCTACTGGCCGAAGGACAGCAGAGCTTATGGGATGGCGAGTTGTCCGTCGTCCGTCGTCGTCTTCATACGTCGTCATCGTCCGTTAACTTTTGCCTTGTGAACACTCTATCAACTTCATTATTAATCATATATTTACCAAACTTTGCCTGGATCTTTATATCAATGAAAGCTCGGACAAGTTCAAAAACCAGCAAGATTGGATTTGTTTCACCCTTGGCCCTTGAATTGCTGAAAAATTCAACATTTAGCCTTGTGAACAATACTAACATCTTCATTTTATTATTTGATCTTTACCAAACTTGCATAGATTGTTAATATCAATGAAAACTCAGGCAGGTTCGAAAACTAGCCAAATTTGATCAGTCACACCGGAGTTATGGCACTTTATTTATGAAAAATTCCATTTTTTGGCTTGTGAACACTCTAGCACCTTCAATCATAATTTGATCTTTACCAAATGTGCACAGATTATTAAAATCAATGATAAAAGCGCAGACAAGTTTGAAAACCAGCCGGATCGGATTAGGATTCACCGGAGTCATGGCCCTTGCTTTGCTAAAAATGCCATTTTCTGCCTTGTGAACACTATAGCACCTTCATGTATCATTTGATCTTAACCAACTTTTGCCTGATTGTTAATACCAATGAAAGCTCCGACAAGTTCGAAAACCAACCGGATCGGACCTGTAACACTAGACGTATGACCCTTGATTTTCTTAAATATGCAATATGCTATATTGAGAACCTGCGGTCAAATCCCACTAGGGGCTAACTTTTTTTTCAATCTTCTGATCCAAGGGGCTGCAGCAAGGTCTCGGATATTTCCTCCGCCCACCGGAGCACCCTTAATCAGGAAATCATAGATATTGTAACTATGTGCCTAATTCAGGAGGCCGAGTTTTGCCCACAGTCACACAGTTATATTAAGGAGTTCGTCTGATACTGATAATGTGAGGATTTTAAAAAGGAAGAACACATACAACTTCAGTAAATAAATGTATTATGCATCTCTTAATTGTCAAAAGAGATGTAAGCAGTTTATTAGATTATGTCATAACTATCAATTGTCTAAATTCTGACAACTGGTATTCTAAATCTCTAATTAATGACAACTTGTCAAAAATTTATTTAAATAATCCTACTTATTTAATATATAACAAATTTAAATAATTAAATTTGTCTGCCCCTGAATTGATGTAATAAAAATATTAATACCATCTCAGAATTTCTTCGACATGTCTCTCTTTTGAGAATATGAATTTCAAAACGTTCTCTCTGTAACGAACATTCTAAGGCCGAACCTTATATAGTCTGTTCTATCCAATGAAAATTACGCTAACAACAATTAACCAATGAAAAGCGTCGTCTTATTCTATCGCGTGAAATAACAACTGGAGGCTGACATTTTGGCAGGAAAACTGTGTTTCCTGAAGACAGAAAATACTTAAATTATGTCGAACATGGATAAAGTTAAATTAAAAGAGCGATTGGCATCATTGGAACACTATAACAGGTAATGAATCGTGATATCGGATAACAAATATGTTATACAACGGACGTAATAATACTGATCGAGTTCGTGTGTACAGGCACAGCATGTCACGTCTGTTAGTTTCGCCGGAAAACTATCCCAAATCAATGTTCATCGTAAAATATTCTATTACAACAGCATTTGCAGATACATTTAAGTTATGAGAGTAACAACCGTTCGTCAACAATTTTGAATATTCATCAATATTGGGTCATTCTAAAAATAGTAACAACAACAACAACGAATAAGGCACAGTGGCTTGTGGTCACAGTCATTACAATATCTTGTCTAAATGTGAATGGATTTGATTCTCGATTTTTGTCCTCCTGAATATAGGAGCCCCTCTACAGGGGTACAATTTGGGGAGCTTGCAGTTATTTATTATAACAGAGTTTCGGCCTTATGACGATTACTCCTTCTATAACCTTTGAGATCTCAAGTTCATGTGTGGTGTATATCTTAGTTAGGATGTTCAAATGCATAAGTTCTCGGGTTTTAGCTCTTGGGCGAGGTGGGGGGTGGGGGTGGGGGTGGGGGAAAAGTGCGGGGGGTCAACATTTACACAAAATACTCATCTTGTCCAGATGCGAATGGTTACGATTTTAGTTTGGTATGGTCATTTAGGGACTAAAGACACAATATATATAAAACTGGTTTTGACCTCCAGCATTAAGGGCCCCCTCTACAGGGGAACTTCCAGTAATTTACCTACTACAATTTTACGGCTTGTGACATTAATTCCTTTTGTACCCTTTGATATTACGGTTCATGTTTGGTGTATTTCTTTTTTAAGGATTTGTAGAGACGAATACGTTTTCATAATTTGGCCCCATCCTCGGGGTCGACAAAGAGGGAAATAAGGTAAAAAACACAACAAATTGCATATCTTGTTTAAATGTGAATGTATTTGATTCTAATTTGGTATCGTCTTTCTATCTGTTTTCGACCACCATGTGATTTCGACCGACGGCGGAAATTACGTCTGCGCTCGTTTATTATGCAAATTTCATATTTCATGATCGTCTGCTAAATGAAAAGTTCTAAACAATAACAGACAACAATTGCAAATAATAAGTTTTTTTTAAGGCTATGGATAATTTTCCTATGGATAGTTGATCTCTTTACCAGTGTTTTCGTCATTAAATGTATCCCATTTTAAAGCAAACGTACACAAAACAAAATATTGTATGATGCAATGATGATTTAATCCTTCGCCTTTCATTAGACATCAACAAGTTTTATTTACTCGTAAAATGAGAAGTAGTAAATGGGTAATATCAAGGGTGGGGTACCTGAATAAACCATGAAGCAATATCGGTGTTTGTGTTAAAAACATCTGGTAATTGGTATGTTAGTACATTTCCTACGTGACATGTGACCTAAATTCCTGACAAGCAGATGGACATGTTTTGAAAACAGCAGCAGACAATAATTTCAATGCTCCACAGTATTGAAAAAAATCGATTTTAGGGTGATGAGGGTAGACATTTAGTCATATTTTTTTTCATAGAAAATAAGTACGGGTTTGTTTCTTCTTGTTAAATTAAAAAATGGTTGATATGTTTTCTTCTTTTTTTTCTACGCTGCCAGCTAGTGTGAATTTAGGTCAACACATTTGCATAAAATCGACCGTATGAAAATACTGCATCTCGGGATAAAAGCTATAATAAATAAGGGGATCGGAAACATATGTCGTTCCCTGGAAACAAACAAGTTGAGGTCATCCATTTACAAATGTTATCGGATGGAAAATAAACAAAATGTAATCAAAGTTTGTTGCAGTTTGATTATTTTATTTTAGCTAACATCATATTATGTCAAATATATAATGTATTACTGAGATATGTAACCAACTGCCGTTAAGTGGTCGTAAACTAAGAGGTCGAGGATATGGTCATTTAGGGACTCGAGTCACAAGATTTATAAAATGGGTTTGTCCTCCTATGTAAAGGGTCCCTCTACATGAGTACAACTTGGAGTAATTTACTATTTTAGATTTTCGGCTTTATGACACTTACTCCTTCTACACCCTTTGAAATTTCAAGTTCTTTTTATATGGTGTTTTTCTTAGTTAGGATGTGTAGATGCGCAACAATGTCACGGTTTTGGCTTCACTCACTGATGCCTCCAAGGGGATAATGGGGACAAAAGCCACAGAAAAGTGTATATCTTGTCCAAATGGAAATGGTTATGATTCAATTTGGTATGGTCATGGAGGCACAACATATATAAAACGGGTTGTGACCTACTGTTACAGGGTAACTTTCTGCCTTGTGACGCTAACGTCCTCTATACCTTTGAGATATCGAGTTCATGTGTGGTGTTTCCTAGTTTAGAATGTGTAGATGCACATCGAGATTTGGTATTTCAGCTCCATCCACTGGGAACGCCTTGTGGGATAATCCAGCAAAAACACACACACACAAAGTTTTTATTTGGTGAAACCCGTTTCATATGGTCATTTAGGGAGTATATAAAACGGGTTTCACCTCCTGCATAAGTTACAACTTGGGGAACTTGCAGGTATTTACTATTACGAAGTTTCCGTCTTGTGACGCTAACTCACTCTATACTCTTTGAGATTACACGTTCATGTGTGGTGGGTGTAGCTCAATAAGTTCCATCCCCTTGGATTCCCTGGGGGGTAATCAGGTAAACAAATGCATATCTTTTCCAAATGTAAATGCATTTAATTCTAATTTGCTATGCTCATTAAGGGACTCGAGGCACAACATATATAAAACGGGATTTGTCCTCCTGTGTAAAGGGGCCTAAAACATCGTAACGATAATAGGGACCTATTTCTTCCATTGTTTTTCAAGAGCTTCATAAATTTAACAAAGATATTTTATTGGCACATGCTATCTTCTCACCAATTGAACATTTGGAAATGCCTTAATATTGTAATTATTTGTATGTAGACATTACTCAAAACGTGTCCTTAAATGATAACCACAATACTTGCAGTAATAATACTGTAGGGTGGGTTAAGTAGATTTAACGAAACCAGCCCAAACAGACTGTTTTTACTAATAATATAGTAATCCGTGAACACGTTTTCATACTTAAATATTACAGGACAGTGTTCTTATAATAAAAACAATCATGATTATTATACTGACCATTTTTGAGAATATATTAGTTATATATGTTTACGCCCTAAAATGATACAATGCCACATACAGTAGGTTGGATAAAGTAGATTTAGATTTACGCTATGTGGACTTGCCAAA
Source organism: Cyrtodaria siliqua (assembly GCA_037043455.1). NCBI lineage: Eukaryota > Metazoa > Mollusca > Bivalvia > Adapedonta > Hiatellidae > Cyrtodaria > Cyrtodaria siliqua. Next base: position 166,294 of record JAWPHD010005034.1, read on the forward strand.
AAATTGTGAAGCACTCATTTTCCAATTAGACAATTGTTACGGGTATTTTTAATATTTAATCAACAGATTTATTCAAATACTAAAAAGAAATATATTTACTTACAGAAAATACATAAAATGGATCCAGTATTTCTTTAAAATCCGATATACGAATAAAATCCAAATAATATTAGCAAGTGTCACTTTAATCTACATTGTCAAGTGTCCCTTGAATCAAAGTTGTCAAGTGTTCCTTTAATCCAATCTTTTCCTGGTTTATTAGTTCACAATAGTCCAAATGTCCAAATAATCCAATAACCCAATGTCACTATATGATCACACTATTTTGTATATCCTCTCTAAATATATTTCAATTCATAGCATCCAATATTTTGTAAATCCTCATTAGATAATGAACCAGATACTTCACTTTGAATATTAATACTGAAACCCTAAAGTTTTACTAAGGCCAGATTTAACGTTCTGTAACGATCTAAACAGTTCAGTATGTAAACAATAATTTAAAATTTTCTTGAAGTCTGTCCTAAAAATAGTACACAATCCAGCTATTTATATATGTAAACATGTACACTTATATAGCATTATATACTTGAGGATAACATAATATTTTCGTCAGGTATGGAACTAACGTTTATAGACAAATTGTTGGTATCCCTATGAGTACGAACTGTGCACCTCTTGTCAAAGATTTGTTCTTGTATGGCTGTAATAGAGATTTCATGTTGAGTCTTTCATCCGATACGCAGGCAAATGTAATTGAAGCCATTAATGACACCTTTCGGTATCTGGATGACATATTGAACATTGATAATCATTTATTTTCTACTATGGTCAATGTTGCATTATTTCTCATTAGTTTCATAATTTAACATAACACATTTTCATTGTCATAGGCGTCATAGGCGAGCATCTCACCGAAGTAAAATAAACTCCTACTCGGTAATGTGCATCTCCGCTTCGGTAAGTCCTCTCCATTCTGGTAATTCGAGTAAGCGTAATCGTCCAACGCCTGAATTGTCGAAAAAATCCGAAATTATCGTACAAAAAAGAAATGTCGGCGGAGACAGAGTTTTTTTAGGCAGCCAAATACGATTGTATACGTCGCACATGTGTAGTCATTAGCCGAGTATCGTCTGTCGTCGATGCTCGCTATAATAAACTGAGTTAATATATACATGTAATATGATTTAATTAAAAATAGGAAAATAGTCCTATAAATACAACAGCTCCCAAATGCAATGGCAAACTTGCTCAAACCTTGTATAATTTATTGAGATGTGTTGACCACTGTCTGACTATTTTGACTATTTAAATAAAGTAGTGCATTTACATGCATTACTTGTATATAATATTAAGTATATCATTTATTGGGATATAGAGAATATCATGTTATTGCCTGATCATATCCAGTTTATCAGGTGAGGCTGAGAAAACAAAGAAGACCGAGGCTGTGCCAAAGACTTCATTTGTTTCGTGCCGAACCTGTTAAATTGGATTTGTTCAAGCACTAGCATTATAGTCAGAATATATGCTGCCAAAGGGGCGAATACAGAAGGGTGCTTCAGAGGTTACAAAAAAAAATTCTGGAACAAACTCCCTACGACTTCTCTGTCAAATATATTTAACAATGTATGATAGCAAAGATTAGTTTTTCAATGCAATGCATTCATGTGTTAAAAGGTAATGTTGTTGTATAAAACAATAAAAGCCGGATGTGGGCACAATTTCCATAAGGCCACATTTTCCGTGTTTTCTAATGTTTCATCTGCCAGTCAGCGCTAACGATCGAATGCCCGTATGTCTGGCATTAGTTGTTGGTCGTGGACAACTGAAACAGACCCATGAAGGTAAATATATTGACAAAAACGATAAATTCAATTTCTGAGCATCGTGTACTCAATGTATAGAACATACATATTATACTAATTGCTTAGCAGTTATATCCTATATATTAATACTTTACTAGGGAATACATGTACATGTATGTGTATAATCATTAATCAAAGGGTTGTATGAGCATATGTTCTTATGTGCATGATTACCACAGTGGGTATTCGGTAGTACTCATACATATTCTCTATGGTAATACGACAGTTATGTGCTTCCATATTCCTTGTGGTAATCCGGCATAACTCATATTCCCTATGGTAATACGGCATGTAATACCGTGTGTTGTCATATTCCCTGTGGTAATCCGACACTTAATACCATTTGCTTACATATTCCCTATGGTAGTCCGAAACTTTATACCACGTGCTTACATATTCCCTTTGGTAAGCCGGTAGTACTCTTATTTCATATGGTCCGACACTTTATATCATGTGCTTACATATTCCCTGTGGTAAGTCGATGGTACTCATATTCCCTGTGGTAGTCCGACACTTTATACCATTTGCTTACATATTTCCTATGGTAGTCCGAAACTTTATACCACGTGCTTACATATTCCCTTTGGTAAGCCGGTAGTACTCTTATTTTCATATGGTCCGACACTTTATATCATGTGCTTACATATTCCCTGTGGTAAGTCGATGGTACTCATATTCCCTGTGGTAGTCCGACACTTTATACATATTCCCAGTAGTAAGCCGTAGTACATGTACTCATATACACAATGGTAATCCTACAATTTGTTATACATGTACCACTTGCTTACATATTCCCAGTTGTAAGCCCGTAGTTCTCATTGTGGTAAGCCGATACCTTATACCATGGGCCTCTCCTGTGGTAAGCCGACAGTACGCATATACCCTGTGGTAGTCCGACACTTTATACCATGTGCTTGCAAATTGCCTGTGGTTGTCCGACATGTTATACCATGTGCTTGCATATTCCCTGTGGTAGTCCGACATGTTATACCATACTTCCCTGTGGTAAGCCGATAGTACATAAATACCCTTCGTAATCCGACACCTAATACCATGTGCTTGCCCTATGGTAAGCCGATAGTACACATATACCATAAGGTAACCCGACACCTTTATACCATGAACTTACATACACCTAGTGGTAAGGCGTTATTACACATATTCCCTGTGGTAATCCTACACTTTATACCATGTGCTTCCCCTGTGGTAAGCCGACAGTACTCATATACCTTATTGCAATCCGACACTTTATATACCATGTGTTTACATACTCCTGTCATAATCATACATTATATGCCATATGTTTACATATTCCCCATGGTAAGCCGGTAGTACTAATATTCCCTATGGTAATCCAACAGTTTATACCATGTCTTTAATATTCCTTGTGGTGAGCCGGTATTACTCATATTCCCTATGGTAACCTGACACTTTACCTTACCCTGCGCTTACATACATGTAATCCCTGTGGTAAGCCGGTAGTACTCATATTCCCCATGGTAATCAAACAGTTAAAGCCACGTGCTTACACTTTCTCTTGGTAATCCAACAGATAAGTCTGTGTGTGTTTACATATTCCCTGTGAAAATCCGACAGCTTACGCATCTCGTATTTCTGTTGTAATACGGACAGTTTATACCATGTGCTTACATATTCCAAATGGTAATCGACACTTAATACCAGGTGCTTACATATTCCCTGTGGTAATTTGATAGTACTGATATTTTCTATGATTATCTGACAGTTTATACCAGGTGCTTTCCCTGTGTTAAGCCGGTAGTAATCATATTCCTTATGGCAATCGAGCAGTTTATACCATGTACTTACATATTCTCTATTAATAAGCCGACATAACTAATGTTCATATGATAATCCGACAGTTTATAGATGTTTCCAATGGTAACCATGTTGCCGCTGGTAACTATAGATATACTTTTTTCATCGTGTAACCAGACACTACAGATCACTTAATTCCAGTTCCCCTTATGTTTTCAAAGAAATCGTTTTTAACCGAAATATAAACACTACGACGCACACAAAGGATCCTAATAACCGTTTGGAGATGTGAAATGTATCGCTGCTTCTATTATTAGCTTATCTTCATTACTACTAGTATAACTTTCATATTTAGGCTTTATCTTCATTACTACTTGTATAACTTTCATATTTTGGCCTTATCTTCATTATACTTGTATAACCTTCAAATGTAGGCCTTATCGCCTTTACTACTTGTATAACTTCATATGTCGGCCTTATCTTCATTACTAGTTGTATATAACCTTCATATATAGGCCTTATCTTCATTATTACTTGTATAACATTCATATTTAGGCCTTATCTTCATTTATACTTGTATAACTTTCATATTTAGGCCTTATCTTCATTACTACTTGTATAACATTCATATGTAGGCTCTGTCTTCATTACTACTTTTATAACATTCATATGTAGACATTATCTTCATTATTACTTGTATAACCTTCATATGTAGGCATTATCTTCATTACTACTTGTATAACCATCATATGTAGGCATTATCTTCATTACTACTTGTATAACCATCATATGTAGGCCTTGTCTTCATTATTACTTGTATAACCTTCATATGTAGACTTTATCTTCGTTATTACTTGTATAACCTTTATATGTTGGCATTATCTTCATTGCTACTTGTATAACCATCATATTTTGGCCTTATCTTCATTGCTACTTGTATAACCCTTCATATGTAGGCGTTGTCTTCAATATTACTTGTACAACCTTCATATTTAGGCCTTATCTTCATTACTACTTGTATAACATTTATATGAAGGCCTTTATCTTCATTATTACTTGTATAACCTTCATATGTAGGCATTATATTCATTACTACTTGTATAACCTTGATATGTAGGTTTTATCTTTCATTACTACTTGCATCTTCATATGTAGGCATTATCTTCATTACTACCTGTATAACCTTCATATTTACGCCATATCTGCATTACTGCTTGTATCTTCATATGTAGGCCTTATCTTCATTACTACTTGTATAACCTTCATATTTAGGCTTTATCTTCATTACTACTTGTATAACCTTCATATGTAGGCTTTATCTTCATTATTACTTGTATAACCTTCATATGTAGGCTTTATCTTCATTACTACATGTATAACCTTCATATGTAGGCTTTATCTTCATTATTACTTGTATAACCATCATATTTAGGCTTTATCTTCATTATTACTTGTATAACCTTCATATTTAGGCCTTATCTTCATTAATACTTGCATAATCTTCATATGTAGGCTTTATCTTCATTATTACTTGCATAACCTTCATATGTAGGCTTTATCTTCATTATTACTTGTATAACCTTCATATTTAGGCCTTATCTTCATTACTACTTGTATAACCTTCATATGTAGGCTTTATCTTCATTATTACTTGTATAACCTTCATATGTAGGCTCTATCTTCATTATTACTTGTATAACCTTCATATTTAGGCCTTATCTTCATTACTACTTGTATAACCTTCATATGTAGGCTTTATCTTCATTATTACTTGTATAACCTTCATATGTAGGCCTATCTTCATAACTACTTGTATAACCTTCATATTTAGGCTTTATCTTCATTATTACTTGTATAACCTTCATATTTAGGCCTTATCTTCATTACTACTTGTATAACCTTCATATGTAGGCTTTATCTTCATTATTACTTGTATAACATTCATAATTAGGCCTTATCTTCATTACTACTTGTATAACCTTTATATTTAGGCCTTATCTTCATTACTACATTGTATACATTCATATGTAGGCTCTGTCTTCATTACTACTTGCACAACCTTCATATGTAGACTTTATCTTAATTATTACTTGTATAACCTTCATATGTAGGCCTTATCTTCATTATTACTTGTATAACCTTCATATTTAGGCCTTAACTTCATTACTACTTGTATCTTCATATGTAGGCCTTATCTTCATTACTACTTGTATAACCATCATATTTAGGCCTTAACTTCATTACTACTTGTATCTTCATATGTAGGCCTTATCTTCATTACTACTTGTATAACCATCATATTTAGGCCTTAACTTCATTACTACTTGTATCTTCATATGTAGGCCTTATCTTCATTACTACTTGTATAACCTTCATATTTAGGCCTTATATTCATTACTACGCGTATCTTCATATGTATGCCTTATCTTCATTTCTACTTTTATAACCTTCATATTTAAGCCTTATCTTTATTACTACTTGTATAACCTTCATATTTAAGATTTATCTTCATTACTACTTGTATAACCTTCATATTTAAGCCTTATCTTCATTACTACTTGTATAACCTTCATATTTAAGC